>JAPYZP010002585.1:0-18397 GCA_030522985.1 Torymus sinensis
TAACTAAATTAACACGGAGATTCGACCAATCTATTTTCTCGTCTTCGCCTCGCTTTTATAATGAATATTGAAAATAACGCTCGGAGTACTTAGCTTTGCCGTGTGTATATCGGAGCAAGCTGGCTCTCCCACTTGGGACTTCTCGACATCGCCTCAGCTGCAACCTTCTGGATGTTGCTCGATGACCTTTCGTAGTATGGATGCGTATAAGGTGTCAGTTGTTGCTCGTCGACCATTTACTGCCCGAGCTGGTCTATCGGCGGTTGCCTGCTGAACGGTCCCAAGTGGAAAGAGGACGATTGTTCTCTTCTACCTTACACAATGCCTCGCTATCGCCTGTCGCCCGCGATCATCGCGCCCTTGCGCAGATTAATCTTCTGGCCGTGCGCGGGACATGATCACGCGCGAAATACAAAGTGCTCGTTACAACTTTATGTAAGTTTTCATGTATAATATTTAATTCGTCAATTAATTTTTTATCAAATCCTATTTTCATGAATCACTTTCATATTTTGCGCTGGTATGGAAAAAATATCAAAATGGCATTTAGAAACATAAAAGGAAGTAATATTTTAAAGTAACTTATCCGCAGGAAAAAACAATACGTCGTTATAACATAATTTATTCGCGTTTTCATTTCGAAATACTAATAACTAACGACCAACGAAAATTCCTCGATCATAAAGGACATTCTAGAGCAAGTCTGGTATTTTTGACGGCCGTGATTAATTAGTTAGTCGCGATTCTTGGCCGAGAGGGAAAGAACGCGGGTAGAAAGCCGCACTTGGAGTTTTAATTAAGTAGTCCGAAAAGCAGTGGCCGCGAAGAAACCGCGCAAGAGCGCGCGTGCGAAAGGCACTCCCGGTGCACGCGATGCGCGGCCTGCACTAGCTGCTTCGGGTAGAGAAAGAGTATAGCGACAGCGACGTCTCTTTCTTGCTCAACGACCTGTAATCCAATCGAGCCGGTTAATCATTGTCGAGGCAGACGTGCTTTCCTCGTGATGCACGAGCCACTGGCTGCTGGTTCGAGGCGCCAACCGGCTCAGCAATTGCACGAGTGCTCGTTTCGCGGGCCGATTAGAGCGCGTTATTTCGCTTTTTTTTTAGAAAGAGTAGTGTATTTATTATGGTCGTCGTAATTTCATACCATGGAACAAAAATGTTGTGGGATAATTACACCGATCATTATTATATTCTACGAACACAGCGCAAATTTGCGATTTATTGATCTTATTTTTTAAATTTACGTTAATATTCGTAGAATGATATCAGTTTAAAACCTTAATTTGCATTAGGCCGGTTTGTTGTTTTTTTTAAACATTTTTATATCGACAACGTGGTTATTATTTAATAAGATAAACGAAGTGTCTTGCATAAAATATTATAATATATCGTTTAAGAAAGTTTATGGGTCGTTTAAAATTTCGTGTAAGATAAGTTTTATCTGCAATAAAACCTTTAACATGGTAAAGTTTAAGTACATTAATTACATCACGTATATCGGTTCTCTATTAAATTGAAATAAAAAATTGTGATTAATAAACAATGATTATTATAAGTTTAAAGAGTATGCAAACTTATTGTAAAGAAATTATTGTTGATTAATAAAATTATTTCAAAACTAAAACTTTATACTTCATAATGTAGTATTAAATATTTTCCAATTATTTCCGAATCAAGTAGACAAGTAAGTAAAGTCAATATTTTACTATTCTAACGAATTCTTCGTTAAATTTTCATTTTCAATCTGCTGTTATAAGAAAATGATGATTACACATTTTAGAAATATCTTTCGATATCGTAACATCTAGCAATTATACTCTGTAACAGATTCTTCACTATTTTGCTTAAAAAATGTACGTATATAGTTAAAAATATATAAAAGTTTAACACGAAAATCATTTACGCGGATTCCAATTAGAATGAGGGTAAAAAACATTCTTACAATATATCGCGTATTTTGCTTATTCCGGAAATCCGCATATTTCCTCAGCAACCAGTCTTGAAAAAATGACATTTTCTCCAACTTTGTTCTTCGGTCCTGCGCATGCAATCTCGCGCCGTATCGATCAACCGATCTCTCAGATCTCATAAGAGATACAATAGCGAAAAAGCGAGAAAACTCTGCCGCCGCGGCTCGGCGAAGTTCCTTAAAACTCGGCAACGAAGAAAAACGTTAAGCCAGCCCGCGTATCGATATTCCCTTATCTCGTCAAACTCCAGCTAACAAAATCGAGCTCAAGAAAGAAGACGAAATTCAATTTTGTACTCCACGGGAAGCCGCGAAGTTCTCGTGTATGCACGTATATACGTAAAATCTGCTCGTCGACGAACCCACGTCACATTTCATTCGTCCTTCCACATACCAAAAAAGTATATCAATCGTCTTCTTTTCCCCTCGAAACACATAGGCATGAATATAGAGAATATATACGGTGAAAAGTTTTCATGGTGGCAAAACTATACGGCTTTTCGGAGATTCGGCTGTGCCTAAACTGCTTATTTCTTGAAACATTATATTAGCTCAAAGTTGAGCGTAAAATACACGAGATATCGTGCGATTCAGACTTGTTGATTTTAGTCATTTGTTAGTGTTAGGAGCGAGTCGTGCTTCTTTTCGTAAGAAGCCTTGAGCGGTGCTACTTTTCGTATCGGTCTGAGTTGTGCTTTTCTTCGTACGGGGCGTCGATATATAAGTAGACACAGCCACAGGCCCACGAGGACATTAGCGTCCTTCCTCATGGATATTTTATTTGGTCGATTTTTTTCAACATATATATTATACGTAAGAGGCATGTATGTATACACGGGCAGGGACGCGCGTCAGCCGCAGCAGTGGTAGGAGTCAACCACGCGCGCGGCATTCTCGCATGCGCGCGCTGCCCGCCGCCGCGCGCTGTCTCGTACCGCCAGCGTGCACGCGAGCTCTCAGTCGCGCTCGGCACGCCGACCAATCGACACTCGCTCGCGGCGGCGCCCGAGTTTCTCCTCGCGAGGAATAGCGCGCACGCACGCGGCTATAGGTACCGCCGCTCGTCAACTTTTCGCACGCGACACATTCATGGTACGATATCGTCATGCGCCGCTTAGCTGCGTTTCGTGAGCTGCGCGAGGGACGCGGGACCTTCTTTCGTTCCCTCGCATTCCGCACGGGGATGTCATGAATTTTTTGGCAGCCGAGTGAAGTGGCCGCGCGTGCTCTGAGTCGAGAGTGTGACTGAGGACTTTTACTGCCCTTTCTCTCTTATCTCGCTCTCGCTCTCGCATCGCGTGTTGTCGTTCTTTCCCTTCGGAGCAGTAGAGTGGATTAAAAGTTTTTTCTTTCTTAGAGAAGGATAAGAGGAACGATAACGAAAAATAATGTACGTATATGCACATTGACTGTTTTACTTAAGTAAATATCTAGGTATAAGAAAGTAATTGATTTTTTAACTTAAAAACGATAAACAGAAAAAGAGATAATTCGTTCGTGCGATGACATTAATCCAATCTAAAAACGCGCCGCCTACACTGAGGTTCCGTAAAATTAGCTGTAAACCCGCGGAGAAGGAAGACACGTGCTCCGCAGCGCCGTTCGGGAAGACCAGCGTAAAACATTATTCCCTCGCTCGCTGCACACCCGCGCTCTCTCATCGGCTTTATGGCGCGAAAAGCCGCGGACTGCATCAGCGGCGCCTGACTGCTGGCGGCGATCGATTGTGAATTCGCACGCGCGCGAAAGCGCGAGGAAATCGCGTGAATACGCATCGCGCCGCTGCCGCCGGCACGCCGACTTTTACGAGCCAAGCCGGTAAGTCTCTCTCCTGCGAGCGCGTGGCGCGCGCTTTTACTGCTGTGTTCTCTCTCTTTCGTACACCTACTCCTCGAGGCCGGGATTTTATGTGGGCGACTGCGTGTGTGTGTGTGTGTGTGTGTGTGTGGGTGTGCGCGCGATGTGTAGTACGCCAGTGGTGCCTTTCTTTTGTGATGGAATTCGATTTATGCGAGGCGAGGGTTGAGGTATGGCAATGGGAGGGATCATTGTGATAGGGTAGAGGAGGCAATTTGAGGGAAATGGGGTGTCTGAATGAGAAGGATTTTTTTATGGGGTATAACGTATGAATGATTGTTGGAAGAAAACATTTTTAGAAACCGATATTTCTTAGGCATTGTCGTGGAAAATTTTACTTTTCTTTTAAAGACATTACACGTATATCTATTGAATATATTCATTTTTTTTTTAATATTGTAATATACAGGTAGTCTATATGTTTTTCACAAATTACTTTTTATTCAGACCGATGTACGTTGTGCAAGATAATCCTATCGTTTTGGCCTCTCTTCGGGAATTAGCTACTAGTTGGAAGTAAACACGAATAAATTTAAACAGCAGTATTATAGATAAAGATTAATAAAATGAATTGCTTGAATTTAGGTCGAGGCTGGGACGCGAAAGAAATAGATTCGTCGGAAACTGACTCTATAAAACTGTTCTACGTTCGTGACTTTTTAAAAGTATAAAATCAAAATTAAAATTGGAACTTATTATATCTATACAATAAGCATTTACTTTACGTGGCAAACTATAATAGAAAAATTCTATATTTACAATTAAGTAAAGTAAAGATAAGATAGATTATTTTCAGAAAGCATAAGTCATAGTGTGGTTATAAAGAATATATGAATGTTTGTATAGTTATCATTAATTCATATGGAAAATATATTTCTTGGAAATAAATCTTATATTTGTAACTTGTTCAATGGTCAGGTATCACAAAAAAAAGAAAAATATTTGTTAATTCTAATAAATATATCATAAATAAAGGATTAAGAATCTAATAACCAGCTATCATTATTAACTATTTTTTGTAATCTAGACCATTTCTAATGTCTCAATTTCTACTATAGGAATATAATCATTATAATTTCTCACAGGCCGTATTTTATGGAAGAAAACCTAGATAGTATAATAAGTCCATAATTGGAATGGTAGAAATTCCTGGAAATAAATTAGAAACTGTTATTATACTGACGCAATTTCGAGCCTTTCCAACCAATATCTACATTAGAAAACGAGAAACTAAATAGAAAAAGTGAATTTATTATTAACAAAATATTTTTTATAAATATCTATCTGCTCAAATATGAAACTATGAATATTCTTTTCCTTTTTTTACAATCATGTAAGTTGCAAAGTCAATACTACTTAATAGGGTTACGCTGACCTTGGTAGAAATTCGTACATCAAGAACTGGACAGAAAAATATTCATTTTACGTTTATTTACAGACTTGACTTTACACTTGAGAGAATTCACTGACAGTTTATCTAAATATAAACAATAGACACAGACAGAAAAAACGTATACAGCACTTGTTCCGTAAATATTAACCAAATTCACTCCTTATCATAGCAACAAGCTTACTGTTAACCATTTCTCCTAACTTAAATACCTGATTAACTCTTTCTCTTTTTTTCCAATTTTAATATCATTGAAATATTCCAGAACGAGGTGGCGCAACTTTGTGCATAGCTCATTCTATTTTTTATTTTATTAAACGGTCAAAAAATATCGGAAAAAGCATTTTCCTATGGGTAAAAAAATGTATCCATTTTTTGCCCATTTTTAGTGAAACAAGCTATTTCTTGGCTCGAAAATGTTTTCCGTTTCCCCAGGTGTATGATGCCATTTCGTCAGAAAATATAAAAATACCATACGCATTCCTCTATTTACTTCTTCATAATGCTGGCAAATATCCAACGCATGATATTTCGGTTGGGCAAAAGAGGCAAATCCTGTAGCCTATATCGTACTCTCTTCTCTCCCGGAAGAGATGCGCCGGAATTACAAAAATCAAGTCAATGATCCACGTGCGCAGCTGGCCCTGCGGACAATTGGGGCGCCATCGCTTTTATGACTTCGTCTTTCCGATGACCCGCAGCTTATGCTCGACCGCGTGCTAGCTTCCCGTTTACGACGTACTCGATATATTGTACGACTTTTTGACTTTTTTCTTTCTTTCTCGGTCAACGTGGGATCTCGAAAATGCGCTTCCCAAAGTTGAGTAAATCGATATGACAGTTGTTAGTTTTAGCTATTTTTCTGCTTTTTCAAATTTGGATAAGTGAACGAATTTTCATATTTATTATTTGTATAATAGAATCCAATCATATTAAAGGTATGAATTTTTCATCTTGTTTCTTTAAAAGTAATTTTAGAGGATCAAGAGAAAAGTTTTAATATCTAGGACAACATCAAAGCCTATATTGAAATATCATTACTGTTGTCACATCGATTTTTTAATCAAATATTTTCGTAATTTCTTCGATATTGCCTTTCAATAACACAGGCTTTTAAAAGTATTGAAAATAGATATTTGCATTACATTCTTTCGTTATAATTACATATTTATAGAATTTTATTGTAATCAGTAATTTAACAAAAAAATGTGATAACACTGAATTGAAGCCAATGAATATATTCAGAAAGAGTGATGAAATATTTACAATATTATGCCGATAGAAAAACATAACGGGTAAAAATCACTGTCTTTTTGTAATAAGGGAAAATACAAATAATTAGAACAATTAATTATTATACAATTTACTATTAGAATATTTGTATTAAATATAAATCCTAAATTCAATGTAAAAAAGAATTTTCGCAAGTCACCGTCAAAAACTCAGTAGTGTGGTTAAGATACACACTTCTTAATACGAAAGTCAAGGGTTCGTTCTCCATCACTATAAACTTTTCAGATTATTTTTGAATACCCTTTCCGGTTTTTTCATAAGCTTAAAAATTTATCCTTACAATAATGCTAAATAAATTTAAATGATTTATAAAATTAATGTTAGCAAAACTATAATAATAATAAGTACACCATTTTTTAACAGATTATGCCTCCATAACCAAGGGTATTTTGGCACAAGAATCTGGTTAGAATAAAAGGATTTTTCTCCAAAGTCCTATAGAGATCATTTTGATACCTAATTTAAGAAGAGAAATACCCCTTGCATCAATAATATCATGTTTCACTTGAATACAATTTTGTCTGAGTTGAGATCATGATTACCAATTAATAATGAATTAATATAAATGATTACCGAAGTTTTTATTAGAAAAATATCCGTTGCTTCTCTCTCGTGCGGTGTTGCACAAAATGTTTACTAACTTCTCCTCTAAATGCCATATCGGATACTAACTACATATCACATTGAAGAAATCAGTTCTGGGTCACCTCCCCTAATTTGTATCAAATGACGCCGGGTACTCGCCACCCTCCAACTGCATTTCTAATTAGCTTTTATGGCTGCGAGAGCGCCTGCGAATTAATACGCCGTTAAATATAGGGGGAGGGGGCGAGCGGGCCGTTACACTCAAGCCCCGACTTCGCGCGAGACAACGATAAGCAGCAGCAGCACTCGCGATATCTAAATTGCCATCTAGCACGTTTCTCAAAGGTAACAACTACTCGATAGCTGCGACACCGATGTAACGGATTATTATAGTCGAAGCGACTCTGTATCCGACACCTACTGCGACGGTATTAACTCCCGGCGCTTTAATTAAGAAGTTCTGGTGCGAGAGGCTTGAGGGGAGTCAAATAAAAAAGTCGCGCGCCCACCCGAATGAAATGCAAATTTCGCGTGGCAATTTTGGCCGAAATTGCGAGCAGGACCGGCTTCCTTTCTTCCGTCCTTTTTTGCATCTCGTTTCTCACTTCCAAGCGTGTGCGACGGGGGTGGGAAGCTTTTCACTGCTGATGTAAAGGGAGAGGCGTAAAGTCTAAGAAAAATGTAGACGGGAGAGTAAAATCATTTCAAGCATTGCGCGAATTACGCGGGATGGCTATATAAGCTTTGTTAAAGACTTTCATGGCGCTAACAGTCTTACGACGTCGCATTGTGAAGCAATCTCCGAACTGTGAATAGCATTGATACCTATACGTTTTTCTTAGGTCTTTTTTTTATATTCATTTTTACATTTTATTTCGCGGTTCTCTAGAATGGCATTAAAATCGCTTACTCGAGATTACTTTTGTAATTCTTTAAGTCTATTATTGCTAAGTTTACAGGAAAGTATGTCATTTATAAATAAATGCTATCTGATGATACCTTTTTCATACCATTCAAAGTATTGTTCATCCATTAAAAGATTAAAGCGAGTTGCGTTTGTATAATAACAATGACCTTACACGTTCAAAAGCATTTATTTCTGGATGGGATTAAACAATACGGTGAAAAATCAGCGAGTCATGAATTTTAATAGGTTTATGTAGGTCTTTTCTGATGTCAATACGCGATATCAGTGCTTTGTATTTCGGCCTTATGACAATGCATTTTTAATATACTGACCTGCTTTTAGATTATAAAATTATACTTAATATTGATTGATTGCATCAGCAATGCATCAGCCTTACTTTATGGAAAATCCTCAAATTCTCGTGAAAGTCAATTTGTGAAGAAAAAATTTATTCCACTTTTTATATAAAGAATTTGCGCTTTTGTTTCCACAATAAATACTTGAAGAAATATTCTAATAGTTTTAAACATAGCACGGATATACTAATTTAACATGTATATTGTTTATTACGATAAAATTTTCACATACTCTGTACCGAAGCCCGACCGCTACTCGGGCGAGCCTTATATTTTTACCATAGTGAAAATTGTTACACTTCAAATACTAAAAATGTATTATTTCAAAACTGTTTTCCTCCCAAAATGAGTCCATACTAAGCAGTTTCCGAGATGTACTGTACGTTCGCATATAATCAAGTTCCTCGATTATCTCAGCGAAATTTGGACGGATTCAAACGAGCTTTGGACCAGATACTCGTCTAATAAGTAACTGACACTTCCCTACCGAGCCGAATCCATCGGAAAATAAAAAACCTCAGAACAGATAAAAAAGAGATTTTTAAGCCTAATGTTGAACATTTTTTGGTTAATCCACTGAATTGAATATCAAGTATATAAAAAAATATATTAATTGAATAGAATTTTATCTCGTTACTAATTAGAAGAATTGAAATAAAAATGTAATAAATTTCTTTATACATATCCGCTTTCTCTTATTCAGTATTTTACCGCTTTCCGATAAACTTTTTTTTCCAATTCTACTAATGAAATCTACTTTCAAATTACATTTTTTATATTGTAATATAGGTATCTGCTCAACCGATCCAATTTTGAAATTGTAACGCGACACTAGGACAGGTCTGTTTAAAGAAATATCTTTGATACCGAAGATGAACCTCATTATTCTTGTATTTCGTCATTACTTTCCTTCAAGAAAAATCGATTGCGTTGAAAGCTTGCACTTGGAAATTCGCCCGATCGATACCTGAACGCGGACACTTTTGTGAAACTGCATAAACTGGTTGCGCGTTGCGTGGCTACCCGTGCCATTCATCTTGATTAGACGACACGAGAGGAGGTGCGGGCAAAGTCTCCTTGGAGCTACATCGGTAAATTATGATTAGCGACGGAGGTAATTACACGCGATAGCGTCATATTTACGCGTGGATCTGTTGTGGCATTTTTCTCCGGTATAGTATTCAACGTGGGTGGCTATCCGCGTCTAGTGGTTTCATTTTATGCATTTCCTTATCGGTAATTTATGATCCACCCCGAGAGGTAAATGCAATGTCCTCAATTACGTTACATTGGGTTTACTTAAAATTTTTCTTTTTACGAAAGTAATAACAATAATAATTAATACATTTTTGACAGTTATTTAACTGTATTGTTTTTTAAATAGACAAATAAAGGTTAACAATCAATAAGAATCAAAGGATGTCAAAATAAAACTTTCAGTGTGAGATATTGATCCTATAGTGGCAAATTATTAAAAGAGAAATAACACAATACATTGTGAGATTTCGAATCTACATAAACGTAGCGAATTGCATTATCTTTGGTGAAATGTTTTGTACCTATCACGTATAATAATGCTCCGTTTGAGCATTTATATACGTATTTATCATGATAATGTAAACAAAACCAAACGTCCAAATAATCTCCATAAAGGAATGTAATGTATCGCTTTTCAATAGACTGAAAATACAACCGCATTCATTTCACTTTATAATTAAATGAAAAGCTGTTACGAGCCGTAATGAATAACTATTGTTATAATTTGTAGATACGATTTGGTACAGTGTGTTTGTAATTATTTAAAATTTCATATGCTATATAATAGAGAAAATTAATCTTAAATCCCTTATGTCATTATATTAAATAGTTTATTATTATTTTTATAGTTTTGATAATGGGTAACAAATATTTTAGAATTATTGTATGATTAAATTATTTCTATTCAAAGTAGTGGCACGATCATTCAGAATCGTTTTACTGACTAGAAGCATAATGGTGGAGCGAATATTGATACCGACTACTTATTCAATACAACGGCGGCCAACGAAAAAAAATAAAGCTCCATATTTTCTTCTCTGCATCCATTCAGATAGCTATACTCAGAATTTAAATAAATTAATAACGGTTATAGTATATTTATAATTACTTAAAATAATCTACATATTCTTGTGTAATTAATTTAATGAAGAGACACAAAATTGTGTTCCTTTGAAATCAAAGATAAATGCCACTGTAACTAATGTAAATAAAGTATGTTGACATATCTGGTGACAAAAATAACTAATTTCATTTTGTAAACAGTGCTAATTCTCCATACTCTTCAATTGAATTGTCCGCATAATTTTACTACAAAACTTAATGTACTACAATTCGGGGGATAGAGGAAATTCCTAAAGAAGCTAAAAGCCGGCCTGTGCCGATACCATTCTCCGGATTACTTGTTTATTTAATTACGAATTATTAAGGTCTGCATATTAATTAAAATAGATTAAGCATTTTCCTCAAGAAAGCTATAAGACTGTGAACGGGGTCGCGACGTCTTGCCCGGGAACTTTAAACAGTTTCTGGCGAAGAAGCCATCAAGGCCGAGCGCATCCCGTGCCCTGCCTCAAAGTTGCTCGTATACACCTCTATTGCTTTTTTCCACGGTTTAGTTAATATTTTAAATAATTAAAAGCTCAACAAAACTTTTTATTGCATTGTATTCAAGTTGTATGAAAGTATCTTCTTTCGAGATAATTAATTAATTCCATTATTAATATCTTTTTATGGCATTAAAGAGCTTTTTCGAAGTTCCGCCAAGCAAACTTTGAATATATTTTGAAACTCGAAAGAATCTGAGATTTTTAAGGAGGTTTCTTACTTTTTAACTTTGGAGATTATTAGTGTCTGCTTGTCAATTGATCTGTATTTATTGCAGATTACATATTATGATGTTTAAAAAATACGCACAAAAAAAGATCAATAAGAATATAAGAAAATGTAGCGACAAATGTCATTGAAGTTGTCAGATTCGCTGTATTTATCATCTCTAGCATAGAAATTTCCTATGGTATAACACGAGTAAAAGACGGGCTTGATAGCGTATGTTGTATAAGGCTTTTACGGAGCATGAAATGCTTTTTAGATAAAACTCGTGCATTTCTTCCTTTCCATAATTTTTTAATCAACTGATAGCCAGGCTAAGGTACATGTTTTGTTAGAAGATTCGAATGTCGTAAACAGAAATCCACCCTATAAGGGCCTTACCCTATTGCTTTTAAAAAATTTATACGGCGATGCTGCAATGGCAGCTCAGCACGCCGTAACAATACGTATGATAGCAATTATTTGGTAATTTACTGCGTTAAATAATTTATTATTTCAATTAATTATTCAAATTAGGATAAAATATGTTAATGTTTATGGTAGGGCAATTGTCAGACAACGTTAAGGCTCCATTAAGCAGGATCCCAGCAAAATAATTTCAGTTACTATTAGCATTGGTCATATTGGTAATAGTATTGTACCTCTATACTTTTCGTATAATGTTTAGTTGTTTACATCTCACAATAACACCTATAGAATTTTCTTAGTTAAAATGTAAAATATATCAATTCTTTTCGTAAATTCAATCCTTTTTTCAGAGTGTATTGTGTGTTTGGTACCTTCGTTTAGTGCAATTTTTGAATAAAATCTGAATACTCTACATGAAAATAATATGCAACCTTTTCATTATTTAAAAAATCAACACTAATAACTCGTTACGTGACATCTTCATAAATATTAAGCGCAAAGATCATTAGGCTCTAATAAAGGTTTTCAAATATAGGACTCAGTATTAACCTCCACTTAATCGAATCCGCTAATGTTCGGAGAAATGAAACCTCCGTAATTCCCGTCGCAATTTCCATAAAGTCTCTCTTATTGCATGCGAACGAGCGAATAAACCTTTTAATCGTCCCTGCGAGACTGTAAATCAATCCACCCCCCGCACTGCAAAAAGTAAAAGTTTTCTTTTCTAATTAATTTTCTCGCGGTCGCACCTACAAAGCGCATATCCAGGCAGCCTTTCGTGGCGATGAATCATCGTAAACTGAAGGCGTTCCTCGTTACATCGGGCTTGACGCCGGGCGAGGCACTGATATATCCCATTACCAGCCGATATCGGGAGCCATAAATCGCTGAACGAGCGCGCGCGCGGGCCTTTGCTTCGAGGATGTAAATTACGGCGTTCATTCGCTTGTCGCCGGATTATCGCGAAAATATCCCTTTAGTGCGAGGTTGGCCCTGGGATGTGAGAGGGGAAGAGGGGGCGTATACAAAGGAATGAGGGTGGCGTACGAGAATCGGTATCCAGATTATCTTAAAACGGATACAATGCAAGCGGGAGTGAGACATTGATGGATTCTATTGGGATAGTGGTATATTATGCGACTACTTAGTTTTCTTATGAATAAAATACATAGGATTTATTATGTAAGAAACTTAATATTCAGTTAATTTTATATATCAATCAAATCGTTCTTGAGATATCCTCTGTGTGCACATACTCAAAGATGCGAACAAAAATGTTTTCAAACTAGACACATTTTCATCCCAGTAGTCTTGAAAAATGTTTTTTAACATTTGATATATGTATTTTTAACAGTTGATATATACACTGTTAAAAATTGCATGAATATTAATATAGATACTGGAAGCCAAATTTTATCGCGGTACATTAAAATTAAATTACTTTCATGTAAAGTAATATAAATTTCATGTAAAGTAATATAAATTTCATGTATGTACGGCGATAAAATTTGGCTTCCAGTATGTACATTAATTTTCATGCAATTTTTAACATTTTTATTTTTATATATATACAATGAAAAGAAACCCGTCAGCCGTCTCTGAAAAATAATTCTCTTGAAGATTGTTTTTTAAGAATTTATTTTGATTTACTATTATTTTTGAAAGCTAAAGTTTCTCAAATATTTCAAAGTAGTTTAAATTAAAAAACGGTTCCATGAAAGGCCTTATCCAGACAAAATAAAGAAACGAAAATCTCATTTCATTCGTGAATATTTGTTCAAGGTACGTAGGAAGTACCTATTACTATTCATAGAGCAAGCAATTGATTCCTATTGATCGTAAAGTAAAAGGGTTTTATAAAAAGTTTAACTTCGAACGCATATCTCGTAAAATGTTTATGTTTTGCTTTATCACCTCGTACATATATACGACTGGCAGGTTGATGCTTATATTTGAAAGAACATACAAAAAAGATTGATCTACTTTCATCATGCAAAACGAGTCTAGTTTGCATTTTCGACCGTCATACTAAACTAGCCATTTTGAATTCTAAAGTACCAACGTTGGCGCAACATTTTATCTCGTAAAATGTGAGGTCAGTTAAAAGCCATATAGATGTTTATCTACGTTTTAACAAATATTGATACTAATCTACATATTATTTATTAACATTAAGGGAATAGCAAATTGTAAAAGAAAATATTTATAGATAAGAATCTTTTGATAAGTTTATTTATTACAACTAAGCCTACTATTTAAATACTGTATGAAATATTTTAAAATATCTGTATTAAGAGTTGCTTTTGTAATCTTTAACTCTGGGATTCCGCCAAGACATCTACGGTCATTACCCTAGTTTAGAATATAAAAAATTTGGCAGATGCAAAGCGTGTTAAAACAAACAGAGATTTTATATTTGATAAAAGAATCATATACATGGATACTTCAGTAAAGGCTCATATTCCTAAGTACATTGTTAAATATAGTCTGATCTGAATTTTAAGGTCAATAGTTAAACTTTGTAATACTTATGATAACGTCCTTTGTGTTTGAAATGTATATATTAACCTATATCAACCTTCAAATGAAGAAAAATAATTATTGTATTTCAACGTTTTTTCGTAAACACGTAGAATATTAACTTATACCTACTCCCTTCTGTAAAATCATGCTTGGATTAATGTAATAATTATGGCAGTAGGTATATTATTAATGAAAACCGCGCTTGTTTATTCAGTTGACAGACCGCAAACATGGAGACGCTGTACACGGGTGCGATGCACGGCTTCCCGCAGGCGTCGGGTGGCATCGCCAACGGCATATCCAGGGGTCTCGCGGCCTCCTTCGACCAGGAGGGCGTGCTTAGTCTCGTCGTTGTCCTCGGCGGCAGCCTCTCTCTCGTCGCCCTCGTCTTTGCCTTCATCACATACAGGTGAGTCATCCTCATTGCCGCCGACGACGCGAACAATGCGTCTCAACCCGAACTTCTATGCGAATTCTGCCAGGCATCGTTAGGACGACGACGTGTGTCAGATGTACCGTGAGACGGTCTTGAGATTTTGATTGAAGTTCCGGTTTAAGAAGTTCTAATTTGTGCTGGCGAGATGGAGGAAAATAGTTGAGGAGTTGTCACAGGGTGTTTAGTAAATTCCGAATTGCTAATTTAACAGATAAACGGCAATTTCATTAAATGGATTCAAAATGTATAATTTATATGGTTTTTCAACAGAAACTAAAAAAAATAGTCTAAACTCATGTAATCATACACTGAGAAAAAAAATTACATTTTATTGGAACGAAGATATTTTAGATTGAAACGAATGCACATTTTATTGAATTAATAATAGAATGAATAAAATATTCGTTTCAACAAAATTATTGAATACTCCGTGTTCAAATACGGATTTAATTCAGTTAATTAATTTTCTCCGAAAATTAGAAGCAGTAAATGGAAATTTCGTTAAAGTTGCTACAAACAATGCCCACATTTATTTTCGGACACTGAATAAAACTATGTTACTTGACTACGAACTTGGTACAATAGATGCACTTACCGCGCAGGGTAATGTAATCCTTTGAGTTTTGATTGCTCCCAATGGTGCTTTTGAGGCAAATTAACTTTGAAGCGTGGTTAATGCACAATGAAACATTCGAAGTAATGATTTAATAGCCACAAACTCCTTTACGCAATGTCTCTTTAAACTGCTAATTGTAATATTCATGATAATTAAAGGCAGAGTTGCGTTAGTTTTTAAATATTTTATTGAAAACAATACTATAAGATAAATGACAATGTTGATGAGCAGAAGTTATAGGCGTGCTAACGAATATGAGATTTCCAATTTCCCACTGCCCACTTGGCCGTATCATCTATTTCAAAAAGCCATTCTACACTGCGAACTTTGCCTCCCGCCTCTATACACAATTGACTCACGAGTCCGCGGCTATCAGCTAGACCCCACTTGATCCACATTCCCGGTCTCGAATTCAATGATAGAATGGTCGGCTCTCCTCCTTCGAACAATAACCCTCGTAAACACGCTCCTATCCACTAGGCAGGACTGTTTAATAATACATTGTCCCCCCGCGCGATTGTCCGAGGGAGACGCGATCGCGCTAATCACGCTCCATTCTTATACGCTTCTCTTCAGACGCTCCGCGGTACGACACCGAACCGCTCCGGATTTACTTAGTTGGTCGCTGCAGTCTGTGTCGGATGCAGCACGGCTCTGATTCAGACCGCCGCCGCACTAATTACTTCGCGCTGTAATCCGCGCCTCGCGCGCGCTAATCGATTCTAAGGTGCACTACGCCGCGAGTGATTATCGCGCGCGCGCGCGCGAGGACTTCGATGAATGTGCTTCGTTAGGGGAGTTCCCGCGGAGACAATGCGCACCCGATGTCGTCGCTGAATTTAGCGGTTTTTAATCGAATTAAACTGCCGGCTGCTTGCGAGAATTCGATGTTTCGATTTTACTTGGATAGTAAGAATGAGGAGATTTCGGTTTTAAAAGTATGCCGCTTGAAAGAACAACTCAGCTGTTCGAGAAAATACATATGTATAGTCTTTATATATGTTGCCTAATAAAGCGTCGTCCCTTTATATTTAAAAAAACCTCTATATATATATATATATATTCCATTTCTTATATATTTGAAGAGAATTGGGTTTAGTATTTATAAAGAATTGCATTCGCTCGTGCAATGATTTTTGAAAAGTAAATATGTTTTAAAACTGACTCAAAATCTAATAAATTTACATACGTTGCTTCAATTAAAATTCCATTCGATTAAAAGATTAAAAGAGATGTAGGTAATTTTTTCCTCTTCATTATTTCCAAAGGCGCGTGCGTGTGAATAATTAAGCGAGAGTGCAGTAAATTAGATTAGTAGAACTAATTATTGGATATCGTTTTACAATGTCTGCTAATTCAATCATTCCTGTTTGAAACATGTTACAACGTAGTACAGAATCCAATACTCTTGAAATCGTAAAGTATTCGAACAAAGTATAGGATAAAAATAGAATTTTATGGCAATGAATTATTTGTTAGGTAAATAAAAGTTAAATAATGGAATACCAATAATTATTCGTTTAAAATGTGATTAAAATTAACTAAAAACTAATTGAAAATGTGCATGAGTTTTAAATCATTGTTACATACAAATTTAAAAGGTATTTGAAAAAAATACACATCATCAAACTATTCCATATGCACTATATATTTTGCACAACGGAAATATTATCAGAAGTCCGTTACTCTTAAAATCTTTAAATGGTCATAAAAATAAATACCAACATTTCTATCTCTTACGAAAAAACGTCAACCTCTTCTTGCTCAATCCATCGAACGTCGAATCCCCGACGTGCGACACCTTCGAACACTTAAACCCCGCAGCAACTCTCCATCCAAGCGACAAATTCCAGCGCGAATCCGCACGCACGCCAACCGAAATCCGCAACACTAAAAATAACTCGCGGTGCAAATTCCCCTCGTCGTTCGTTTTTTCTCACTCGGGAAAAACCGCAGTAACATTTTTCCCACGAACGCGTGCTCGAAACAAGCAACGAGATATCGTCAAATTTCACGAAGCGCGCGAAAGCCTGCAGACGCGAACGGCCGCTAATTATCGCGAGAACCGCGGGAAATGCGAGAGCGAGGGCGAGAGTGCGACCGACCGCACGCTTCATTGTAATTACACGATGGCTCGAAATTGATTTCCGAGTCTTCCGTGTCGCGCGACGGGAGTATAATGGCTATTTGGTTCGCGTTGCGTACGTACGAGGGTGTCTGAAATGCACTGTTTTGTTGGAAAAGAGTACGAATTTTAATATTGTTATAATTTTTAGCGGATTTTAAATGTTATTGTCGATAATTTTAAAAGAACTTATTTGAAGATTTTTGCTTTCTAGAAGAAAAGGATTAATAATTATTCATATATAATAAATTAAATAATCATTGATGTATGATTTATATGAATTATCAAGTTGCCTGATTTTCGATACTGTAAAAAATTCGATAGAAAATTTCATGTGTGTGTGTATATATATATATTAGAAAGAAAAGTGCAGAAGTATCTTGAGAAATGTAATGTTAATAATGGAATTTAATTTTACAAATTAAATTGAATGAAAATGTATTAATATTGAATGTAAATGTATATTATATTTTTATGTAGTCATATCATATTTTGTATAGAACTTTATTTTTTGTCGTAAAGACATTTTTACTGGGATGTGATCGAAATTCGGTACTCTATTAATTGGATTGGACTTTTTGTAACGATATTTTATCACCTTTTGGAATTAAATTAAAAGAAAAAACTGATACCTCACAGTAAAAATTTATTTTAGAGCGTAGGAAATAATGTTAACGAAACTAATTATTTTATTTAATTTTGAATTTTTAAAGATATCGGGACTACTACAGTTCAAATTCTAACATCAAAGGGCGCGGCAGCGCCCTGCTTGGCGAGTTTAAGGAACGAAGTGACGGACGAGTAAGCGGGGCGACGACGCACCCTTTATTCTTTGGATTTGTTATTCTTGTTTAATTTTTATGATTTTCATTACATTGTTTTTAGATCGAGTAACTTTAAAAATAGTAGATGATTAAAATATTTTATGAAAATCAAAAATTAAATACTGAAAAGTATAAGTATTGTTACGTGTGAGCCTATCTCGGTTCACGTACGCAAGAAGGGTTCTGAGGTGTTCGTGTCGTTCCAAGCCGAAACTCGAAACGATGCAATGAAATA
>JAPYZP010002587.1:0-13076 GCA_030522985.1 Torymus sinensis
TTCGTCTTCTTTGTAAGATATCTATTACAATTGAATGAACTTAAATATAAAGTCAAGTCTCTGAGTAATCTATTAAATTCTATTTCCAATCTATTAAATGAGCGAATAATAGGGAATAAATCGATTCATCGCTAGTATAAAGTAGCCATTTTTCATGGCTACGGACTTTCTTGCATACAATAAGTCGGTACACAAAATTATATATTTGTCAAACTGAATTTGTGCAAAACGTAAAAATAAAAGAAAAAATACCAGATAAGTCAGTCAACATACAATGTATATAGAATTTATATTCCTGACTACACAGTACTTGTCAAGAGTTAAGAAATGCTTGTAGAGAACTTGTTTAAAGGTACTTATGTAGGAAGATTTTTATG
Organism: Torymus sinensis; assembly: GCA_030522985.1. Lineage (NCBI taxonomy): Eukaryota > Metazoa > Arthropoda > Insecta > Hymenoptera > Torymidae > Torymus > Torymus sinensis. The sequence continues at coordinate 378 of JAPYZP010002587.1, forward strand.
TGCCCAGGAAGAGAATTTCACAACTGCACATCTTGGGCTTGAAAAGATCGTGTGCGAAACTTGTTGTGCACTTTAGGAATTTTAAGGGCTCTGGTGGGCCTCCTAATAGATGGACAAGGCTGGCACTTTTGAAACATATTAAAGTGGTGAACAAACATTTAGAGTTATACAAAAGTAAGGCAGTCAAGTATTGCCGGTTTGTATCCGTTAACAGTTAGGAAAGGAGTCACATGAGTCTTGTTCAGGACATGCATTCTACAGTCTCTATTCAGTCTAGGTTTCTGTTCGTACATGTTGTCGAGCATTACAACGGAGCGTTACGAAACAATTTCCCAATATTAAAAAGAATACAGAAGCTCGCAAAGCGAGGACATAATTATAATAAAAGAGACGGTAGGAAAGCAAGTGTGGGTCGAAAAAGCATAAATCGACGTTAGAGTAAGCTGAAGATGAAAAGAGCTTAAAATGAGCGAAAGAGCGTTCGCAATCGTTTGACCAAATAAAAGGAGCGGGCAGCGCGCGGCTAGTCGTCCAGATGTCGAAAGGCACTTAAGCTATCCGGCGGCGTTTAAGCAATGGCCGTTTCTCGGCACACGTGTGCAGCAGGCGACGGCGGCGGCAAGGTTTTAAGTATCCGGGCGCAAAAGAAAAGCGCGCACTTGTGTGCAAAGAGCGCACGTCTGGCGCGGGCTTCCCTAGGCTAGGCGCTGCTACTACTTACGTGTCGGGCCTCGACGCCGGCAGCCGCGAGGGGATTTCTCATTCTGTGCATAATGGCACGACATTACGCCGTTTTGCAAAGGGGGGAACCTTGAAGCATGCGCGCGAGCAAGCGAATGTTCCTGACAACAATGACTATACCGCCTCTGCAGCTCCTGCTCCCTCTCTCTTTCTCTTTCTCTTCGTTTTCGCGCATTATGCGCCACTCCTCGTCTCTCTCTCTCTCTCTCTCCTGCTATTGCGTGGGTGTAGGTGTGACTTTGCAAGCGTGTGCGGCTCGTAAATGCGTCAGGCTTAAGGTGTTGCAGCGCGCGCGAGAGCTGCGGGGATAAGCATCGATGCATTAGCGAAGATGACTTCATTCGCGCGCGGTTCTCTCCCTCTCCCTCTGCCTCCTTCTGCCGCTAGCTCTGCATATCCGAGGGCTGCATCTCTTGTTCTCGCTCGAGCGCCCGCTCGAGTATATAATGGAGGAGAGCGAGAGTGACGATGGAAGTCGCGAGATAATAAGCGGCCGATCGCATAATGACCACGGCGATAATGGCATTGATAATGGTAATAATGTTGAGGGCGATAATGATGAGGCCGCGTCCGGGGAGCGCTAGAGCGCGTCCAGCTTCGTAAGCGCCTCTGGCCTGTGGCTGTGCCCCGAGAGCTCGGGAATCGCGCCTCTTCTCGCTCTGCTCTCGCTCTGCTCTCGCTCTGCTCTCGCTCAGGCTGCGGATAGCTATCGCGATTATTGCTATGGCCGTGCGTACAAGCGCCTCCGAGCCTCGCGGGCTCCTTTGCATCGCGGGATCATTGATTTAGAGCTCACTTATTTCGCTCGGACGATTGATTGTTTCCATCTTAATGCGGGAAGCTTTATTATAGCTTTGTGTCAGACGGTGGCAGCGGCCACTCACCTACGGCCGAGATCCTGCCTCTGCCTATATACATATAGGAAACGACTGCACGGATAAGTAATGAGCGCGTGCTCTTTTCCTACCTATATGTTAATCATTTATGTGCTTTGAGCTTCGACTTGTCATTCTTATTATTATTATTATTTTTTTTTTTCGACCTATATTTATCGACGATAATTTAAGGAGATAATTTTGACATTAAAATAAACAATACCACACAATTAAATTATAAATATGCGTACTTTTTAAAGTATCTATAAGTTATTTAAATATTATACCTCCATTTCTATTTTCTAATTGGCAGTTGTATCTAGTATGTGTAATGTATATCATCATTATTTAAACAAAGCAAACTGAAATCGTTATCAAGTTACACTTTTGAATGTTTTTGTAATGTAATAACATATTTATAATAATATATTTATAAGGCATACGAAATTTAAAAGGCGATACACATCTTTTTAACAAATAACGTTTATTTAAAAGAAAATAAGGCTAAAGATTAGAATATAATTGATATTGTATAATGGAGACATTTTTTCTTTCTTTATTTCTACTACTATATAGTAAATTACATCAATACTTTCTTTTTACTATTGCTGATAAACTTTAGTTTTGAATTTTCTAATTTATAAATTGTAGATAAAAAAGTTTTATAGGTATTGAATCAGAGAGAAAGCTCATAAAATCAATATAAGAAAACTGTTTTATCTGCCGATAACAAAAGTGAAAGGGGTTTAAAATTTTGTCGCTTCCTTTCCTTCTGGCTGGCGCTGGATTCGACTCGCGGTGCTTGGGAAGTGCTTCCCTCTGTGACAGAATTCCAAACTAATTTAAAGGAGTATTGAACAGGAATTCTATAGAACATCGAAAACGAAACGATATACTGCTTTCATGAATAAAAATCATTTTAATAATTGCTTATAAAACATTCGAATTTGCAAAGTGTACTGTCGACTTTCGTGTAAATGAAATATCTACACTTGATAATAAATTAATTAAAGTAAAAATGTTAAAGGAATTCTTTTTTTTTTAAATATTTGTTAATATTTCAAGAATTTTCATTTTCTGCCAATGAATTGTAATGAAATCGATTAAGATAAATTTTATCAAAAAAGCTTTTATTATTTTAAAGAATATTTCAACTAACTGAACAAGAAAATTTTGTAAAAATAAATATTTCTTATCTAGTTTAGTTTACATAATTTTGCATATTAATTTATTTTAATTGTAAGAATAAACGGTTTTGCATATTATTTGAGTATGTATAGGTATGTTATTTATTATAAAAATTCACTTGCAAATTTTTCATAATTTTCTTCGGTTTTTTTTTACTTTTAAGAACCGTTTGAAAAATTTTGTTTTCCAATACATTTATGTGTTATTTTAATTTCTTAATATTTTATTTTTTTTTTTACTATTTTGCCAATACATCAGACATCGCTTCAACTATTACTTATTACTTGTATAAAATTGTAATGGATCATTGATCCGTATACTTCAATAAATAAATAAATAAATAAATAAATAAATAAATAAAAATAAATAAAAATAAATAAAAATAAGTTGTTATATAAAAGTAGTCTAAACTACGGTGAAAGTTAAGTTGACTTGAAGATGTTATGGATATACAGTTTCTGACAACAGTTAGTTTTTATTGTTCAAATTGCGGTAAATAAATGCAATTCAAATATTCTATGCCTTAAAACTCAGGAATTGAAGCAAAATTGACATAGTTTGATTATTTTATCAAAATCTTTAAGATATTGTGTATACTTTGTTGATCCATTAAAAATAAAGAAAAAAATTTAGGGTAAGTGGGTCAATTACTGTGTCCATTAAGTGATGTCTATAGTATTTAATCAATAATTATTTTTTTTTTTAATTTTCAATCATCTCACGACTTTTATATGATAATTATATTCTGTAAGCAGAATAAACATGTTTATAATACATGATTATAAACATTGTAAGAAATATTAAATAATTAATAAAATAATAGCATAAGCACTTATTTGCGTCAGTTACTGTATCCACTAACTTAATTGCGGTGTACCACTTTGTGTACATTGTTGTAATTACTGTGTACTACTGACAAGGAAACGTCCCGAGCTGTCCACCACCGATTTTCTTGAAATTTTGATATGTTGCAGACGATCGAAAAATAAGGGACACTTATTTTTTTTTATCGGCCCAATCCCCTATTAAAGGGGTGAAAACCGCCCCTAAAACTCACCCCAAAAACAGTTTTCTTTTTAATATCTCGAGTTCTTAACGAAGTTTTAAGATAAAACAAAATAGAAAATATTTCTAAAATATTTCTACTAATTATTTCGCGCTTCTCGGAAAAAAATAAAATCTTACTATTTAAATATCTTCTAAGGATGGATCCCGAAAGAACATCGACGAGGTCCAAGTTGATTTTTGTCAAGGTATTCTGTCGTGTCTCGTTCGTTTTAGGGAAATGGAACATAAAAAGATCGGATTTTCAGCCTTTGAAGGGGCGACACGAGAGGAGAGATAGAAGCCCGGCAAGCGCGTGCGACAATGGACGCAGAAGACAGTGCTTTGAGTTCTCTCGGTGCCAGAGAGGTTTTGGAGCTTTGAGAAGCGTCCACAGGAATATATACGCGCGCACTCTCTTTCCCCTTCCCTCGGCGGCGAATCGCATCAACTCGACAAAAACACTGGCGTGTCCGGGCGCGTAGGCGAAAAACGAGCGGGCCGGGGGGACAGAGAAAGAAGAAGCATTAGCAAGTGAGTGAGCCCAGCGCACAGAGGCTCGTATACTTAGACGACGGGCGCGGACAAACAGGGTCCTTTGTTTAATTACTATGCTCTATACGCGCGCGTGCGCGAGTCCGTCCGGAGACGCTGTAATTATTAGCTACAATGAGACAGGGTCCAAGGGGTAACTCGCTTGCTTTTACCCTTTTTGTTCTAAGTCTCTGCGGCAACATTTGGCATCCGCTGGATGGGCGCGCTCGAGCCTCTCCGCGCACATGTGTTCGCCTCCGGAATGTCTGTGTGCGCGAAATTGAGCTGTAGCAGAAAGTGTATAGTGCGAGGAGCGCGGCGGCCATTGTTGCCATTACATTGCCAATAATGGTACTTCACTTGGGCATTGCGTGTGTCGCCGCATTCTTTCAACCCTTCGTCTTACGTGCCCCCCTTTTTTTCTTGTTTGTCGAGTGTGTCGCTGTACTTATGTGTTCCCGTTCGTCGATGTAAAGCCTGGCAACGTGTGGCCCGAGCGTCAGCGTGCATTGTGTGCTCCTGCGACCTATTAGAAGTATTGAGGGTCTGTTAAAAACAATTTTATAACGTATTTGCATGTAATTTTAGTAATGCTACCTTGAGCTTTTTATCTCCGAACTTGTCCCCGTAATTTACGTGCTCCGGTTTCCTGAACAAATTAACCTGATGTTTCAACAGTTTGTATACGTCTTCGTTTTCAATTCATTTTCGGTTAAATATGAAAACCGTTAAAAATGTACGTTATAGGTATATTTTAAAAACCAGTTTTGCATCCATTTTTGCTTTTGCTACTAGCAAATATTACCTTACTCTAAACGTTGACTACAAGTACAGTTTTATCTATCTGTATTTCAAGAACCTGCAAGTTATAGAAAAGGAATTTTTTATTCCTATAAATGGGTTTCCGTGCACATTTACAGAATCGATATCAGTGGCTGTTGGCAATGGCTTTTGTTATTAATAAGTAAAACTAAATTAAGTACATTTGAAATAATTTTTTTAATAATATAATTATTTCGAACGAGTACTTGCACTTATCTATAAGTTGTTTTGATTTCTAAGGTACGGCAGCAATAACATGCCAACTATACTCTGCATGTATAGGGAGAAAATCGGTGGTAATTGTAGATTATTGTGCGCAACCGTGGTCGAAGACTATAAGACCGGAATTTTCGTGGCGCACATAATATATATCGAAAGCAACGACTCTTTCTCTCCCTGTCTCTCTCTCTCTCTCTCTCTCTCTCTCTCTCTTTCTCTTTCGCCGGAGGAGCAAAGAGCGCGGTGGCACGCCTTATCAGCGCATCGTATACGCGCACTGGCCGCGCAAGTGCGTGAGTTTATGCAGCGGCTGCGGCCTCGAGAACTGCCGGCTTTATACGCGACTCGTCCTCGCGGGGATAAATTTCGCGAGATTAGGATCGCACGCTTTAAGCGACGAGTCAAGGTGGGCAAGTTATATACATATGTATACGGCCCTTCCGTGTATCTGTCCGGCATTCCCGGAGGATCATTATAATCATTACGAGCGCTGTGCTCTTGCCCGCTCATGCTCGGGCATCCTCTCTTCCTTCTGCGTTCCTCGGCCAACTTCCAAGCGCTACCTTATCACTGCGAATTATTCCGTTCCGAATCCCCGAAATATTTACGATTTCAGATGGGCCCACATCTCGGACTGGCTGCCTCCCGATCTTAACGAGGATCTTTGCTCCTCTGGCCCGCGCTGATGTGTGTCTTGTAAACTTTGTCTCACCTTGTAAATTTACACCACCTTTCGCAGCTGAATTTTTTCCGACAATCACCTTCTTCTACTTCTTTCCTTTTGCACTTGCTTGCGGTCATGCTAGACTAACTTTTGCTCATTTCGATTGCATCTATAGTCCATACTTTACATTGCTGCTTGTAATGTGTTTATCAACGGGACGATTATTTTTTAAAATATCCAAGTAGGAAATCAATAACTATGAAAAATTAAACAAAGTTTTATTTAATTTAATAAGCTTATAAATTTTGAAAAGAGCGTTAACACTACAAGAAGAGTGGTTATTTTTATATTTATACATGTCAGCATGAAAATTACAATAATTCATATATAATAATTCACTTATTACAACTTATTTTTAATTTATAATTGTTTAATATTTCAGGTGAGGCTCATAAAATATGATTTTGAGTATTTTCCATGAACGCGTAAGTATTTCCACCCTCTCATTAAATTTCCGGCATCATAGCTGATTAATTAAAATTTAAATTATCGTTAAAAATCCTTGGTTAAGTAGACCTTTTTTTATTAAAAAAGCATTATGTTAGAAGTTTGTTGTCAATATTTATTATTATTTCTATATATGACATCGCATTTGACAGAAGTAAAAATGTGCGATGAAAGTTCAGCTAGAGGAAATCTGATGTAAAATTTATTAAAGTTATTGGAAAGGACAGTATTTTTGCCTCCGCATACTCGAATAGTCGAAGTTAAAGAGACAGCCTTTGACAGCTACTTCATTATTCATGTAATTACTCGGGTAAAATATTTTCAACTCGAGGCTACCCCGCTGATGCGTTACAGAAGCCTTCCGGCCCGCAGCATTGTCCCCGTGGAAAGTCCGACAATGGAAGTAATAATTGCTTCTCCATCGAGGCAACCCCTTCGTTATTATACATTATTATAATTTTTCAACCCTGTCTCGGGGGGTCTCTTTCGATTTCCGCATCGCTCGACGACTGTCGCGCTCTGTTCCTCTCCTCTCCCCGCTTGCGCGCCTGCGCAGGTATACACGAGCTCGCCGCGCGCGGTATGTGCATATGGTTATGGCAGTGGCGCAGTGTGTACATATACATATATACGCGCAGCGCTTGTCACGCACAAGCCCGCCTAATGCGTTTAAAGTATGCATGTCTCTCCCAGGGCGCGCAGGTATACGGGCGCTGCACGCGGTATGGCTCTCGCATGATTAGCATTAGTTTTTTTTCTTCTCCTCCATTCGGCTCGCAGCGGCGGCCGCCACATGGAAATGCATTCGGGCGGTTATGTGCTTTCTCACCCCGCGTGCCGCCGTCACCGTCGCCCGACGAACCTTTTTTCCTTTCCGCCAGCCGACGGCTAACCAGCTTTTTAACTTGCTTCTTGCCGAGCGGCTCCTTTCCCACAATCTCCTAGGCGGATTTGCATATGCAGAAAATCTCGGGCTTTGCCGTTCTGGCTTGTGTTGCAGTAGCGACGACCGTTTGCTCCATTGCACAGGCACACACACACACACACACACTCTATACGCCATGGGAATTGACGAATCTGCATTTTCATATTTATTTACAAACACAGCCGAGCTCCTTCTTTCTTTGCCTCTCCCGGCATCGGCTTACTATGTCAGGGCACCGTCCAATTGTCAAAGAAACATTGTCAAAAGTATATGTACCTGACACGGAAGAGCTATATAGTTGCCAATAATATATTCTACGATATCTTTAATATTATTTTTAATAATAGCCTCTTTTATTAAGTGTTACAAAAAATATACCACTCTTTTGCAAAAAGATCAAAATTCGTACGATTTTAAGGATGAACGTCCTTTGACTTGTATAAATTTTCAGCTTGAAAAAATTAATTAACGATAAGTAAATGGAGCGAAGCTGCGGCACGAAGAGCCGTTTTGAAGTTTCGAGGAAGAAGTTTAGGCGCAAAGCAGTAGCCGCTGAAGGGGGTATAGGGTAAATGTTCAAAGAGCCAAGAGACTAAAATTCAATTAGCAAAGCAGCGACAGCATACCCAGCAGGTTGCAGTTGCGGCTTGGTGCGCGGGCATAGCGGGGGCATATAATATCAAAGTCCAATCCGGAGATCCTTCATTTTCCTAAATCCCCGCAAATCAAGCGTCCGCCGGCGGGTGCGGCTGGGACGGGCGGGCTTATCCCGCTCGCGCGCGCGCGCGCTTCGCCCATTAACAAATGAAAGGTCTTGTCTCTTTCTCTCTAGGCGCTGCCGCTATGGGGCTCCCCGCGGCCGCGAGCCACTTTGCAACACACTTGCGGTTTTCGCGGGAGAGAGTGAGACTGGGAAGGCGTTATGTAGTGAAAGGCGACCGCAGCTTCTCCCGTCTCACTCTCGGCCGCGGCGGCCGCGCGCAGCAGGCAGAGCGCGCGCGCGTATATTTTCCAAGAGCCCGTGGGCGCCCATATCGCGCGACAATGCTCAAAGAGAGAGAGAGAGAAAGAGAATTCGAAGGCACTGCAGGCAGAAGCGCGGCCTAAAGGCGCTTTCGTCGATCTGTGTATAGATATATAGGAGAGGCAACTTTATTTACGAGCCAGCTTCAAAGGCGTCACCTCTCTCGAGCAGAAAAGTCGCCTCCTCTCGTCGCGGCTAAGCGCTGACGTTTCCGCGCGCGAACAATGGGACGTCAAACAAGGCCTCCCTCTCCGCCTATCCCTCTTTCTCTCTCCGATATATCCTCCGAGGCGCGTGCACGTATATAGAGAGCTGTCTCACCTCCAGCTCTCTCGAGGTCAAGTGGGGATTCGCCCAGATTACCGGCTGATCGACGAACGAGTGCGAGAGCTAGAGCAGCCCATGCGGCCACTTCGCCAAAGGCTGGCTCTTGGCTCGTTCGAGGGTTCGCTCTCCTGCCCCGTCTCTCTTTTTCCGGGGGAACCTTTTTCCTCCGCGAGCTTCTCCCTTTATGGCGCTGGGCTACATGTGCGATGGCACAATAGCTCCCGGTTCATTTCACGAGTTTTAGTTTGTCTTGAGCAGTCATGAGGAGAGAGCGCTCGAGGGCAATCGAAGAGAACGACGATTAAACCTATACTTACTACTTGGCTTTTGGCGATTTTTCCATGCTCGACTCTGCTTTCCATTCCAGCCTGCACAAAGAACATGGAGGAGGATTCTTTCACAGGTGTTTCTTTTTCTTTCATTTTTCACGGGTACTCGCCTTTGCCGTGATGCATTCGTTTCACGATTGCTGATAGCTCTGCAGCAGGTGACTAGCGTCTTTTTATTTTTATTTCACTGATCAGAAGCTACTGTATTTTCAAATAAATCATTTTTATTGTATTACAATACAAAGAGTCTTTTTTACCATTACCATTTTTCTTTAATTTATGTCTATTGCTTTTATACATTTTTTTTTACTTTACAATTTTTAATACCGAAATGTAAAAGTTAGTCACTACAATGATATTAAAAATAGCTGAAATCGAGCAACGTTTTGTAAAATTTATATTTGGATGAAATATTTTTGTTCAAACATAAATATACAAATTCTTGATATCAATTTAAAGTTATTCATATACGTTAAAAAGGAATAACGTATAATAAATCAAAATATTAAAATTGGTTTAGTGAAAGGTATTCAGTAAAAAAGGTCTACCTTGTTAAAACATTTAACGTAGTCAAATTTATTATGAAATACAGTGGACGATACAATTTATTGGGTTTCTCAAGTCAACTATTGTTTTTTTTTTTTGTGTTTTTAAAATAGTCAATGTTTATTATTTTACTTTTAAATAAATTCCTACCATATTGTATTTTTTCCTGTTGAAAATTTTTTAATATTTATGAAAATAGATCAAATATAAATGCTATATATTTTTATTCATCGTGCTACAAAAACTGTTGATATTATTAATTAATGACAGTTTTATATTAATACAATGACAAATTAATTAAAGCGAAATGATGAATTTACAATCTAATTAGTTTGGTTAAATATATTTTGTAAATAAGATTTTTAAATATTAAAATTTTTCATTTTACAATACCAATGTTCAGGTTTTTCTCAAATGTTATATTATAATCTATCGAGGAAACGAGATTGAACAACGTCGTGTATAATAAAAGAATGGACTCTGTGATCTTTGATTTCGTTATTAGATTTATTTACATAAAACAAGCTAAGAAGGTGTTATTGAACTCGTAATATTGATATTCATGAAATTTAATTTTAACTTGTAGGCTAGATATATTTTTTACGTAAAATAACAATTGTATACATTAAAATCATTCTTAACCAACTAAAAACAATTTGATTTTACATAAAGAATTTATTCATATATACTTGTAAAACGCCAAGAGAACGCCAAGTTTAACTTTTTCGTGTATTTTGTTTATTGACACAAGAATCTATAAAAAGTTACGTTTTTCGTTTTTCAAAACTTTTTGTTTTGTATTTGTATATTCTAACGAGCTCAGGTACAGAGCATTTTATAGGTGCCGGATACAATACATCTACATGTCCTACATTTCAACGGCATATTTTTCACATATAATAATTTTTTAAATCATTTCACCGGCGCCCATAAGATTCAGTTGCACGCACACGCATTAAAATGGACAACTGGTCCACGTGATAATTATCATTGAAAAGTGTGTTACAAGGCTATTGAACGCAACGGAAAGAGCCGTGCCGCAAAAGTTGCAAAAATGGAGAACCAACGCTCGTCCATATCTCAAGCCGTCCGAATGAGTTTTTGATTATTATGCGATGAACAGCGCACGCGAGAAGGAAAAGGTTCTTCCAGCCGGGGAAATAGTGATTAAGTGAAGGTGAGGTCGGGCCAGGATGAAAAAGACGCGAGAAGATCCGCGAGGGAAGGGCTTTCGGTGTGTGTATATACGTATACGCAGGCGGGCGGAGAGACGGGAAGGCGAAAGGAACGGAACGAGCGGGCGAAGGAGTTAAGAAGAGGAGGAGATCGGGGCGCGCGTGGCTTACCATGTGAAATTAAACTTCCATTAGGGCGAACGTAGGAATTATAAAGACGTAGGTGCAGCGTAGCGCGAACAGCGCTTTCGCGAGAAGAAGCCGCGCGGACGCGGAAAAAAGGAGGAAGAGAGAAGGAACCGGGGAACGAGGCTGAAATCCATTCGTGCGCCGGCGGAGAGCAATCTGCGCCCGAGTTGATGATGAGGAGGGTGAGGCGCCTTTGCCTGCGCCTGTGGGAGAGCCGAGTGCAGCCTAATAATTCACGCAACTGATTCCGAGATCCTATTAGTCAGTCGATATTTAGTTTGCTGGCATTTAAGCACTTGAATATTAAATAAGTTGCATATCGAGGAAAAGTGGCGATTTTGCGATGGGGGAGGAACTTGCAAATAGAAAAGTTGGCTCGTCTAAGCCATTTCAGCGGATCTAACAAGATAGAGCGGCCAGTTGAGGCCAAGGCATATGGCAAGCGGGGGACTCGCGAAGGGAAGGCAAGGGTTGGGGGACGGCGGAAGTTTTTAATTTTTCAGCCTCTTACGCAGCCCGAGCGTTAAAGCGTTTTACCCATTTTTTCGGTAAACGCCCGCCGCCTGCGCTGGCGTCCGTCCCTTTTACGTTCACCGAGCGTGTAGCGCGCGCGCGCGCGTTAACGACGCATGAAAAATCAGCCCGGCTCGCGTTTTCCCGGGGCATAAAACTACTCTCCCCCTTTCTCCCTCTCTCTCTCTCTCTCTCTCTCTCTCTCTCTACCTCTTTCTCTCTTTTCGACTCGGAATAACTTGATTTAACAGTCGCGCGCTCGCGAATCGACTGCGGCCGCGCGGCTATAAAATGCCGCGGTGATTTTCGAGTAATTACCGAACCAGTCGTAATTTTCTGCAAATGTTTTCATTACACAATCGTCGCATTAATGCCACCGCGCTCGCCCGCGGCGCAGCCTCGTAACTCCAGCAACGATTCCGTGCGCCTAGGCGCGAGCGCACTGCACTCCTACGTACGAGCCGATATATATGCGTCCGTGCGCGCTCGATAGCCTATACTTATCTCGTAGAGTTAGGGCAGTTTTGTCGTTCGATGATAGGACGCCCCGAGCGTAGTTTGCTTGCTAAACAAAAACTACTTCTGACGTTTTAATTTAAACTTGGCATTTCTCCTGCATGATTCTCCAAAGCATTATTCATGTTATTGGCTGACAAATAATGAAGCTATTGTCACTGTGCCGAGTGTATTATACAAATTTATTCGAATTATATTATACAAAACAAATTGCAAATGCATTTCTCACGTTAATTACCCAGTCCTGTAAAAATTAGGGGTTTGTTCGGTTATTTGAAACTTTATATATAATCTAATAGATTTTATTATACTGACCATAACCGCGTTGTTAAAATTACTCCAGCCATAGGTTTTTGTATAATTTGGGTTTATTTTGGCCTTTTGAAGGTATTTATTTAGAGGGCAATATAATTTTTTTTTTAATTTTACAATATGCTCAGATTTGTAATTCGTGAACTCAAGAACTCCGAAAATCCATAAGAATCACCTATGTATAACAAGTTTTGTAGTTTTTTTCTTTCAGGACTGCTATTATTTATATATCTACATCGTTTAAATGGT
>JAPYZP010002588.1:0-30914 GCA_030522985.1 Torymus sinensis
CTGTGTTGCTAAACTTTGTAGATGTCGAACAACATCTTCTTTATCGTACGGCACAAATCGCACGGCACACGACCCACGGCACGCAATGTGGAATCACTGGTAGAATTGTAGATTCTCCCTTGTATGGTCCGTTTCATTTGGTCGTTCGTCTTGGACTCGGCGTACTCTGGATTGCGGAGCAGAACCAGACTTTTTCCGGGGCACTGGCGATCTCTCTACCTCTATTCTATGGCAGAAGCATATACTATCTTTACTCTTCGATATTCTCTGGCCCAAAAGCTGTTATGAAATCTATATATATATATATATTTTTTCTTGGTTAGGTTTATCAGTCGACACGATTTTAAACGAAATGGTACTCTATTGAATAATTTGTAAATATAAGCATCACAATTTATGTAAAATGAACGGATAACTACACCAGCAAGTGTTTCATCAGTGGTTCAAAAATGTTGTCACGGACGATAACTGTTTTAAATAGACAATTAAAAACAATCAACAATAAGAATTGCACTCGCCACTGTTCTCAAGTACAAAATGCTGCTACTGAAAAAGTTAGTTCCTATCAGTTACCAGAGAAATATAAAGGAACTTTTGTTGAGAGATGGTGTAAGTATTCTACTCAAAATCATAGTAAATTTATTTTCTAATTTTGTATTATATGATGATGAATAGGTTTAAGAAGGCTATTATTCAGTTTTATTCTATTTAATCAATGTATGTAAAATAATGAAAACTTCTAAATACTATATGTATCTTCTAAATCATCCATAAAATATAAAATTATATTTTTATGATGCAATTTTAAAATATGTAAATATTTAGTATTTAATTATATTTTCAGTATGAAGAAAATATACTGATTAAGCAACGTTACTTTTGTTTCAGTTATGTATTGGAGAAACTTGTACAGGGATTACCAAGATGTAGCTGTAGATATTTATAAAGACTGTAAACTTCATCCTTTAAAAGCATCGGTTTATGCAACTCGTACGTATATTATTGTTGCAACTTAATTATCAAAGACAAATGATAATAATAAATTATATTCTTTAGTCATGGGAAGCTGTTATTATTTGGCCAAACACAATCCTGATGAACTTGCCTTTCGAGAGCAGCTTCTCAAAAGTGCTTCGAAAGTTTTGCAAATTGGCCAGCCGATAAGAAACCCAGTTACTATGTATTACCTTAAATGGGTTGAACAGTGTCACAATGAAGGACTAATACGACGATTGAACTGTGGAATTTTCTCACTTCTTTGGTTACACGATTATGACAAGGACTGTAAGATTTATAAAGCTACGTGTTCTTATCTGAACCCTCGATATCTCACCTTTTACACAAGAATAATCGATATTGGTTTCCTAGACAATTGGTGGGTGTTAGAAAATAGTATGACTAATTATGATGTCAATGAAACTGAATTTAATGAAAATGCATATACGTAAACCGTATAAGTTTTACTATAGCTGGGCTATGGTGAAATTTGTATAAAAGATTAAGTTGTATATAGAAAATATAAAAGCCATCAGGGATTATAAATACTTTTAAAGTTAAAATAATTTAAAAGTTTATGCAAAATTAAAAAATAAAATATTTAATTTAAGCCTTTTATAGTTAATTATTGACTACTTTTTTAAAGATAGAAGATAATGAATCTTTTCAAATTTTCTAATTTCATTTATAAATCCCTATTATTATTTTTAGAACCTATAACGGAGTTCCCAGATAAAATACGGAGAAAATAAGAATCTCGGTTCCCCGTATTCTATCGAACTCTCGTTCCCGCCAATTCGTGCATTTCGAACGTTTGTTAATATCGCTCGAAAGGGTAGTTAAAATCAGTTAAAATGTCATAAACAAAATGATTTTTCGATTATTTATTCAAACATGAAATATAACTAATGTGTTTTTTTTCTTGCTTTGAATATTTATATAGGTATAATAAAAAGAAAGGGAACAATCAAATATGGTGAATATTACTAAAAATTAAGCTTTTTATTGAAGTAAAAACATTATTTTATAACAGTCTATTCATATATTTTTCAACAACTTAATATAATATATTTGGTTATACAAAATATTTACAATAATCAAGAGTCTGAAACAAAAAAAAAACAAAAAAGCAATTTTAGTAATTGTAAAATATGTTATATAATACTCAATTAAATATGAAAGTACGAATTTGTTGAAAGAGATTATTTTGTATGATTTTGTAGATAGTTTCTGATTTATTTCATGCTATCTTAGAATAGTATGAAATAAAATTCAAACCTACAACAAATATTTGAAGCCAACAAAATAATTTTTATTGATAATCAATTCCGATTAAGGAATATTGAATGGTGAATTCCATAGCTAATGAAACGATTTTTCATGATTGATATGGACTGCTATAAAATTTTCAAAAATTGTTTTTTTCGTTTCAAGGCTTTCATAAATTACAAAAAAATATTTCGTTGCATTTCAAATTAAACTAATATTCTACCGCCATAACTAGATTACTTTCAACAATTTCCTTCAGTACTTTCACGCTTACTTATATCCTCTACAAACCAGGCCACCCTCACCTTTCGCGTAAACGATGGCCGTGCGACAGGGCGTGTACACGAGCATTTTGTTGGCCCTGTTGGCCCAGCCTTCAGGGTTGGTGAAGTGATCGACGTTAGCGTCGACACGGCTCTCACCGCCGAACCTCGGGTCGTCGCTACTCAGAACAGCCCTGTAAGTGCCGGGCTCGTGCACGCCTACCGGATAGTCGGCGAACGATTTGTTTGGGTGGAAGTTGAAGACAAAGACGAGGCCGGCTCGCTCGAACACTATCACCTTGTCGTCCTGGTGCTTCCAAGACAAGTAGGCCTAGAAAAGTTATTTTTTTAGTTGATTGACGATTTGAATAAGAAAGTTGGCAAGTAACTGAAAAAATTCGTCGATAGTTGTAGAAAGTTATTTTATGTAACAAAATTTAAAATGAAAATATCAAGGATTTTACTACCTCTGATCAGAAAATTTTTGAATGCTTACGGGATCAGCGTGCAACCATCCGTATTTTTCTTCGAGCGCGTTCACCGCTGCGTCCCAAGCAGCCATAAATTTGTATTTTAGTAGTTCGTTATCTACTAAATTCCATTGCCTTCTCGCGTAGTGATAGCTTTCGTTGTTCCCCACTCGAGGGAAGTCTAGCCATTCGGGGTGACCAAATTCATTGCCTAAAAAACGACATGTACTGTGAGTATTT
This sequence comes from Torymus sinensis, assembly GCA_030522985.1. NCBI lineage: Eukaryota > Metazoa > Arthropoda > Insecta > Hymenoptera > Torymidae > Torymus > Torymus sinensis. The sequence continues at coordinate 3,239 of JAPYZP010002588.1, forward strand.
GTATCTTTATATTATGTTTGGTTACCAAATTTAAGATGTCTTCATATAAAATTCGATCTCGAAATAGGGTCAAACGGGGTTTAACGGATTTTCCAGATTAGTAGGAATTACACTTCTTATGTTATAGAGTGTTCTAATCCCTCCCCGTAAGAATTGATGGAATTTTCGATTCCAATATGACGTAATACCAATGAATAAATTTGTTCATTGCACTTCTAAAAACTTCTTCAACTTCGAGAACCAATTCCAATAGCAAACCCAATAATTACTTAACTCACCCATGAAATTCAAAAACGCCTCTCCACCCAGTGAATGCGTGATCAGCTTGATCAGATTGTGCAAGGCGATTCCTCGACTGATAACTGGACTGGGCTCACTCACCACACTCATGTGCGTGTACATCTCCTTGTCCATGAGCCAGAAGGCGATGGTCTTGTCGCCGACGAGGGCCTGGTCGTGGGACTCAGCGTACGCGACTGTCTTCTCCATCCAGCGGCGATTGACCAGCGTCCAGGTGATGTCGCCCATATCCCAGTCCTCGTCCTTGGTCTCTTTCAACAGCTTGATCCACTTATCGGGGATGGCCATGGCTAGCCGGTAGTCAAAACCAATGCCGCCCTCGCTTACGGGTCTAATAGGGATGAAATGATGTCAATGATTGATTAATTTCTATGGTTCAGATAGTGGAGATCGAATTGTTATATTATTTCAGAAATAAGTTTAAAAGCTGCTAATATTATTACAAGTTCTTATAATTATAGTTTTTGAAATTGATGGCCATAGTACCATCTACCATTCTGTTTTTTTTTTTTCACAAATGCATCGAGATATAAAAAACACCATTTTACTGTATCAAGTGTAGTACAAGTAATTTTACTGATACAGTAAAATGGTGTTCTTTATTTCAATTCCTTTGTGATAAAAAAAACATCTGAATGGTAGACTATGGACATTAATTTCAAAAACTATAATTATTTCAGCAATGATGTTATTTTAAATAATTAACTGATCAACCAATTGATTGCCACTTAGTTCATCAGTTGATTTATAATATTTTAAGTCAATTAGACCTTGTTACAGATTATCAGCTAGACCAGCAACTGAATGATAAAAAAAAAACAGAATACAGATATGAAATCAGATGTTTGTCCAACTCAATAACTTGACTTTTTAGTTATATTTTAACCACAAATCAAAAAAGATGATTTAATTACCTACAAGTTGCTGGCATACCACTGACATCTTCAGCTATAGTTACAATTTCAGGGTAGAAATGATGTAGAAGGTAATTAGCAATCATCAGGTAAATGATACCTTCCGTATCCACATTCAATCCGAAATATTCGTCGTAATGCCCACTGAATCCTTGGCCGAACCCTCTCGAGTGATACAGCATAGACGTGACACCATCAAATCTGAACAAATTTTTTTTTTTTTTTTTTGTTATAAACATTTTATTTATTTATTGTTTTCAGGTCAAAAATCGTTTGATGTTGCATTGGTATCATATTGAACAGATACGAAGTTGCATGAGAATATTTCAATAGTCTGATTAAATCTAGTCCTAAAATCATTTCTAAACAAACTCTCCAAAATTCAAATATCGAACTCACCTGTACCCATCGAACCCATACTCGTCAATGTACCAGCGTAAATTCGACAGCAGAAACCTCATGACCTCATAGTCGCCGTAGTTGAACAGCCTGCTGTCCCAGAGCGGATGCACCCCCCGCTTTCCCGAGTGGAAGAAGCAAGCGTCCGTCCCGTCAAACAGATTCAATCCATCCAGGACGTTCTTAGAGGCGTGCGAGTGCACCACGTCTAGCAGGACGAATAGACCGTGCTGGTGGGCAATGTCGATGAGTTCCTTAAGTTCCTCCGGGGTGCCGAATCGTGATGACGCGGCGTAAAACGATGTGACCTGTAGGAAAGATGGGAGAATAAGCATAGCACCAGTTGGATATTTCAAGACTAGTGATTTATTAAACACTGCTGGTTAAGTAGGGGATATGTTATTGTTTAAGTGCCCAGTTACGAGATCGACTGTAAGGTAAAAGATCCTCACTGGTATTAAGACTTTCACTTGTCATTAGAACATTGATGTTCTGCCAGGACTCCAGCTGATTTCGAGATTCTAATCATTTTATATTTTAAGTATACCATTTTTAGCAAGAGACTGAAAACTTCCAAGTGAACGTAGAACCTTACTATTTTCAACATACCTGATAACCAAAGCACGCATAATACGCATGTTCCATTATAGCCATCAACTGGATTGTATTGTATCCTTGTTTAACTATTCGAGGTATGACGTCCCTGGCGAATTCCAAGTACTTTCCAACTCGAAGTTCTTGCGTCCCGATTCCTACGTGACATTCGTATATACGAAGGCTCTTTGGTCTCTTTGGCTTTGGATGCTTGAATTTGTAGACCTGAAAATGGCATTATTTATTCAATATCAATGGTAGGCATTACTATTTAGTTAACTCTTTTTCTAAAGGCGGCGTTAGAAGTCTTAAGCATATTACTTCAAAGTTATTTAAAAATAAATTGAACCAAAGGTACAGCATTAGAGAATTGCAAATCTTATCAAAACTATTAATATCTAACTCGTGTGTGGGCAAAAAGCTAATCTAATCCACCGTGAAACTTTCTTAACATTTTCGGGTCCAGGATACCAGATCCTCTGCTTGTACGTCACACCGTCAGACGCTTGACTCGGCGGCGTCACGTACGTTGCCCACGGGCTGAGTCTGTCCAACAATTTGCCATTCTTGTCCTTGACGATGACTTTGACTTCTGACAGGTGTTTGATGGGACAACTGCCGTCGGGGTTCGGGCCCAAGTGCAGCTCCCATTTGCCGTATTCCATCTTTTTGTAGGGGTTCGCGGTCCATTGCCAACCATCTACAAATTAAGATTTGGTAGGGCAGAAGTGCTTGTAACAGAAGTTTGTGAGATTTCGATGGATTGACGATGTGTCGTGACTCGTGTGCGCTAAATTGAATGTAATAATACGTAAAACTATTCCACAGTGCATTTATGCGGAATGAATTACAAACTACGACTGGTAAGGTGCATACATCATATGCTAGAATTTTGTCGAGTGTTACGCTTTTCATATGAACAATAATTTGCGAGCATTCTTTCTAAAGTATAAACTAAACGAATTCTATATTATGGAATGAAGAAATGAATGTGTATTTTCAACTGCTAGAGTTATAAACAGCGTTTTATCAAGAACTGATATCGGTTATACGGAAAAAAACGAAAACTACTCGACATGCAACTTTCAATGAAAAAAATTGCTGATAAACGTAAACATGCCAAGTTTTTAGGTTTGTTTCGAATTAACCGTGCTATCAAAAAAACAAAAAGTGTGTAAAGTTAAATACGAAGAGAAAAATTACTTTCAAGTTGGTTTTTGATTTTAAAAAGATGTTAAATATCGCCCGTCGAGCGTCACGTTTCCGTTCTAGTCATTTCTCGATGATCCTCGATTTTCGATACTGAATTCTGCGAATCCCAAGATGATGAAGATTTTGCTTACGATTAAACGTTTATTAAAGATCATATCAAACAGTTCATATAACTTGAATAAAATATTCGTAAAATAATGATGAACTTACTGAAATCTCCTGTCAAGTACAGTTCTTCGGCGCTCGGCGCCCATTCTCTCGCGCTGACTGAATTATCTGGATTGATGTGAATGCCAAACTTTTTGTACGATTTGGAGAACTGGTCTAAATCGTTTTCGCCTGTTTTTATTTTATCTATGTAGTCTAAGAATAAAGCGTACCTGCAATAGAAAATGGAAAAATGGTAAAACGAACGCAAACAAAACTAGTGTACGTTAATCGTTCGTTAATATTCTTTCTCGTCGAACGGACAAGTTTTGTATATATATTGTCCGCTAATGAATACAGAAGATATAAGCATGTTAAAATTTCAAATAAAGATTATATTTTTACAGAATATTCGTGACGTAGTCAGTAGATACAGGACGACTCGTAAGTAAGAATATCACCAACCTTTATCACGTTTTATCGATGTTTTAATCTTTTTTGCACAGTGTAGTGAAATTACTGTATTACATATTTTCAATTTTTATAAATATAAGTACTGTATGTGATTATTAGAAAATTTAACAGAAAAAACACAGCAAAGACTTGCTTATTACAAATGAGTAAGTATAAGTATTAAATGTCGAATACAATAAGCAAGACTAAATATTCGAATGAACTTTGATCGACGACATTCGATTAATTTAAAATTTTTCGTTATTTTTATGTTTAACTATATTTATATTTATTTATGTCACATTTAATAAAAGTTTTTAAACGATTAATAATATTATAAACTGTATTTATCAAATAAGTTCGAAATATTGAATATCATTATATTTATAACAAAAACAATTTAGTACAAATTCTTAGTATTAGTATACTTTATTTAGTGCAAAATTTAGGTTAATTCGATTTTTCTTTCTCTAATCATTTACTCTTTAATCTCAATTTCTACTATAAATAAGTCTCATTCACGATTCACGTGATCGAAATTTTGTGAGAAAATATAAGATGTTGTGGTCTATCTAATCTCAAATTTATTATTAGTATTGAATAACTAGCCAATGAAAATTTGCATGTTTTGTATAAATATAATTCTTGATGGAGATTGCATATTGATTGCACGATGATTCCTAACATGCTTTTAAAATGACTTTTAAATAACGAAATTTAAACTTAGCAATATAAATAACTTACTACATAACTTTTTGTATAAATTATGGATATGGATTTTGATGAATATTATCATACCCAATGTGAAAATAATTTACATTTCGGTAATATTTTTCATTCGTCCACTGTTAATCTACATAAGTTAATTAACAAAATTTATACGTTGTAAAGTATAATAGCATTTTTAAACTGATTGAAAATTTTCGTAAACTTGTTTTTCCGTTTTTATTTAGCCAACTAAGTATACTGTCCCTCCCTGAAACTAACATTTCATACATACTTTAATTTGCATAGTTTATTTACCTCTTTCGGTACTCTTTTTCGTACGGTTTGAGATAAGGATCCCTTTCCAATAATTTATTGAGCTCGGGAACCTCGATCTCGGATGGATCCATACTCGAGTACTTTCCGCCCATGATCGCACGACTAATTTGGTTAAATTCCTGTCGTGCACTGACTTAAATTGTAAAACAATTGTATAACATTTAATAATAATGAGCAATGGTAGGCGCTCATGCGTATGTGTATTAATATCACGAAGCCTGTTGCCGGTTACAAAACGAATGACAGTTCAAGGTGAATTTTGTGTTTGAAGCCCCGTCTGCAGGCAAGTATTGCATGATAAAATTCGGTTGGTTCTGCATTGCAGTCGACGCGGTATATCTACTGCGTAGGTTGTAGCGAGGGGCGGGTAACTCGTCCACATTCTGTTTCCGAAGTCTCTATATTATTCAAATAAAATATTATTAATAATATTTTTCACTTGTTTTGTTTATGATATTAAAATAAATTTAATACAGGGTGTTTATTACAAAATAATTTAAAATTAATTTTTTTCATTATAGAAAAATAGTTTTATGGCAAATGATACAGTAGTCTAGGCGCCAGGGGGGTCCCCGTGGCCGATTGAGGTCCAGTCAATCACCAAAGCTCTTCTTATGTATTTTGACCCGCTGATTACGAATTTCGAAGGTGATAAGCAGGAAAATGCGGAAAAAATTAGTTATCAACAATTTTCCGGGAAATTCGGAAAATTTTCACTATTTTTCTCAAAACAAAAAATATCTTCGTATTCTTCACGTTATTTGATGAACAAAATCTCTTACAACATTTTTTCATAGAATGCATCTTAGTTTCCGAAAAAAAAAATCAGAAAAATTGAAAAAAGTGCGCGCGTCGCGCTCCCAACTTATTCTTATTTATTCCATATTCTCTCGTAAAACTTGCACGTATCATTGTAGAGAGCCTTTCATATTATGAATAAACTTTATTGTTTCCTTCTAACCATAAACCAGACAACCAGACGACTCGATAGAGTAGAGATAACATACAAAACAGTAACAACGTAAACAAGAACTGCTTTGATGCACGTAAAACTTTTGAAATTCTATGGATTTCTGTAAAATTTTCTGGAAGAAATGAATCCAGACACGAGCAATAATGCTGGAAAACCGAATCAAGCGACTGGTCGAGGTGACAAGCCGGAAGGAGCCGACTACGATGATGACAGAGTAAGGTTAGATTTTGTACTAGGACAGGTTTAGATTAAAAATTTTAATTAGAAAAAAATTGATATTTTTGATAACATTTTTTAAATCAAAGTATTTAGGATAAATATGAATTATAAACATGTTTCAGTAATTTTTCATGAGACAAATAATTCAGTACAAGTGAAATATAGTATCAGGTTATAACATAATTTTTAATATATTTTTTAGTTATAGAGATGCTATTTATAGATTAGTTAAGGCTAATAATAATAAGCACATTAGTTATATATATTGCTATTTTATAGATTGAATATTTAAGAAAATTTTGCGACATATAGTAAATACAAATTTACTTTTTCTAGTTACAAGAAATGACTGCGTCTTATTCAGAAATATCATTTGACTCCCAATCCTCGCCACCTGTATCAGAATTGAGATCTCTGCTCGATTCACCTGATATAAGTAATGGAGTATACTTGACAGAAGGTTTTGACAAAGCCAATATTGGTACAAGACCAGACTGTTTGGATTTAAAAGGTGATGAAGCTGGAAGAAGTGATGGTGATCTTGCAAATTACCAAAAAGCAATGGGCTTTTTACAGTCCGAAGGAACTGTGATGAAAGATGGTGACTTAGTGTTGTTTGTCGCTGAAGATTTAGAAACCAAAATAAAGTTATCTAGCCCAATTACAAAAAAAGGAGACAATTCACCTTTTCTAGAATCAAGAAATTCCACACCTTGCCTTTACAGACAAGCTTTAACGCCACAATTACCTGCATTAGATCATAATATTTTAAATGAACTAGAAAATGAAGCGAGAAAAGTAGCAACATCAGTTGATTCTATAACTGAAAACTTAGCTGCAATTTTACATAGCGTATGCATTGTATACTTTTATAAAGGAAATTGTATGTATTACTACATTGAAACCTTCAATAAATATTTCAATACTTTTCAGGCATCGGCACTGACAGTTGGTTGTTTAGAAACTTATCGAGATGCTGTATGTAAAACTTGCGATGCTGTTGATCATAACATTAAATCTATGTATCAATTAATGGCTAAATGTGAGGAGTTATCAAAGTCCATGGGCATTATTTATAAAATGGCAGAGAAAATGTAAGTATGAATTTTATATTCAACAAAAAATGATTATATTAAAAAAAAAATCAATTATACTTTCAAAATATAGTTAACTATTAATTTCTATATTATTACAGAAAAGACATGAAAAAAATGCTTGAATTGTTCGAGAATACTATGAATTCCTAAGGAACTTCGAGGAAATGAAATGCAGTTATATGCATCGAAAAGAGATATTTTAATGTATATGTATAATATTTATGTTTTATATTTGTTTATTTATTTGTTTATTATCGGCTGTTACACTTGTTATGGTACGCTCAAAATATAAGTAAAAATATGTGTGAAACCACTACATATATAGTAAACGAAATTTATTTAACAAACACTGTCTTTTTATTGACTAAATTTTTATAACTTTCAGTAATAGAAATTAATGACAATATTTAAGTTTATTTATTTTATACTAATTTTGAAAAAAAGTTAAAAAAGCGTTTTGCCTGCCCTCTATGAGAGCGAGCTAACGCTCGTCGTACACTCGTATACGAATACGACATAGAAATTATAGTGTCTCGCAAACTCGCAGCTCGCTCTTTTACCCGCAAGTTACCCCAACTGTAACACAGTGTCCCCATCAGTTACCCGTAACCGATATTACCCGATGCGATGCGATGGCGATGGTAATATCCACGATTCTTGTGACAGATGATAGATGTCACTTTCTGTATCCAATGAAAGACGAAATAACTCTTACTTTAACATAGTAATATTAAAAAGTTAGTTGAAACGGTTTTTTAATTGTTTCATAAGTGACTTAATAATATTGTCGAATAATATAGTCTTATAAACATTGTTAAAATATGAATGACATAAGAATATACTTTTGCAATTCGTTAAGTTAACATGAAACAATTAACAGTAATTAACAGGTAGCTGTATGTGAATGGTGGTATAGTGAAATAAATAATTGGTTAATTATTATATGTACTAATTCATACTAAATTCTCATCTTTTTAATATTTTTTTACTTTCAATTGGTTCAAAAATACTTGCGCATTTTCAATATTTTTTTAGCCAATCGTTTCTTATTCCTTTACAGAAGTTCATAAAAAACATCTGAACTCGGTATGAGAGACATGTTTTCTTTCGTATTTCGATGCGTTGGATCCAAATCTGAAGTCAAAATAGAGGGGATTCCCAGGCCGATTTTTTTGAAATACTGCTTTATTGTCCGAAAGTCCTGAAACCCGTGGCAAAGACTCATACGCTATAATGAAATCATGTAAATGCTATTCCCTGCTTTCCAGGATTTCCTGATAATAAAACGGCATTTAAAACCGTCATGTGAAATTCTTTATTTTTACTTAAAATTTGGATTTGGTAATTAAAAATACGTAAGAAAACGTGTATCTCATGTCGAGTTCAGACAAATTTTTTTTTCTGGGCCGGTGTTATTTATGATATAATTAAAAGTATGATAAATATTACGGAAAAACCTTTGGTAGCTATTGCAGAATTAAATAAAAGCGTTTTCTTACGCTATTGCAGGTACAGCGGTGGTAGTTGGAAATTATGGATGACTGCAGTGCGATATAAAATTGTATATGCAAGTTTTAGTTAATACGTTTTTAAACAAAACGAACGCTTATGTATTGCGCCAAATATTACGTTATAATTTATTTGGGTAATTACTACTTACATCAATTTTAATCTTTTAATGACATGAGATAACTTCACACTGCAGAACTAAGAAGGAGTAATTCTAGACCCTAATAAATGGATTTAACTGAGGCTTTGGGCGCCGTTTTCTGGGGCTCAAAAATGAATCCCAGTACCTACAATTTGTAGGATCGTTTCCCGATGGTATGAGCTATTATATTTCAACTAACCAATTTTCTAATCAAAATTGCTATAATAATTGATGTTGTCTGGTATAACTGCGTCTCATGGGTGTGGGTTTAAGGATGATCTGGGGGGGGGGGGGGGGGGGGGGGGGGGGGGGGGGGGGGGGGGGGGGGGGTAGTTTCTATAAGTTTTATATTGAAGAGATAATATCAAAAAAAACCGAATTTGGAAAAATTGGAAATTTCGTTCACCATGAACGTTCAGAACTTCAGACACAAAAAAAAGGAATAGATATAATATTTAACACGGATTATTATATCTACAATATATATATGAGGAACAGGAACAACTAGAAGATATTCTTCATATCTATATAGATGTACTAACCCGTGTTAAATCTTATATCTGTTCCTTTTTCTTTTTGCGTGTAATGGGCATAAGGCCTTTAATTAATTTTGTTCAACAAATAAAAATGTTGAATAATTGCCGCAGAGTTATTTACAAATAAGTTACAAATAAAAACATGGATAAAAATTAACTTCTTTTGGGATTTGAAAATTTATTTATTTATTTTTTTTATTTATTTTTTTAACTTTATTGATCTATTTTATTTATAAGTCAAATCAATATTTTGATACCCAGGAAAAAACAATTCTCCTACTTCCATTATGCACATACAAAACTACAACAAAATGAAATTACAGTAATCTAGTTCATTAAAAAATCGCTTATTTGAAAAATAGCTTATGTCATCGGGAAAAAGATCTGACATTAAACGGAGGAGACTGAAATTCATTTTTAGATATCAGAAAACGCTTTCCAAATCTTGAACAAAATCGATTTCCCGGAAAGTGGAATCAGTCCTTGTGAATCATGAATATGAGTTACTTATAAAAAGATTGGTCACGGGTTGACGGTTGTGAAAATACTGAAAAATGAGACTATTTAAGACTAATATTGATAAAAAAAACTGATTGTTTAAAACGAAAAATTTGAGTTGAGAAAAACGCGATAGAACTTTAAGAAAGTAAGTAGAAATTCCCGCGTACGGTTAGACATCGAGCATTGAATTCAATTCCCCACCCGTGTCGAAATGCGCTTAGAGATGGCTATTAGACTTAAATATTAAAGTTGTTTATTAGTATAATTATATCGTTATATGCAGATTTAAATTTTTGCAAAGTGGTGGTGCCAGTTATTCTTATTAGAGGTAGATGGTTTATTTTTAATCCATTTACCATAGAATAAAAATCGTAATTTGAGCTAAAATAATCATCGATTAAAATCGAGTAGAAAATAGATTGCTTATGAAATTGGATGTTAATAGGTAGTTTATAACTTTAAGCGTAAAAACATCGTCTTGAGAGCGATATATAGTTATTTTATGGGGAAAATATTGAAGTCGTTAGCTAGAAGCTTACTCATAGTCATGCTCCAATCAGCTCATAGGTCTGTGTATTTTAAAACATAAGTACCGAATTAATTAGTGATGAATTGACTCGAGTTTATTAATTGGAATTGTAGTATACGGTGACCATAGCAAAGAGCGCTAGAAAAAATTGGGCCTTACCATAGTCTTATACAAATGAATAATGGTAATCGACTAAAATAAAAAATAAATAAATAAAATCAAAAAAGTAATACGCGCGAGGCGCGTTGAATGTAGCTAGTATAAGTAAAAGGTTGAATGGAAATTTTGTAATACGACAGCAGTATTTTTACTCCGAATCAAAAAGAGCAAGTCGACATTTTGATATAAAAGTGAATGAGTCATCGTTTTCTTATCATTCTTATGACAAAAAGAATTCTACGTATAGCATTAGATTTTATGTATCATAAAAGTAAAGACAATGCTGTATATATGAACGAATCGCTGTACCCGAAAATAACCAATATATACATCACGAAATTGTAAGGACTAGCAATATTAGATTTTTTTAAATAAAGATCGCAAAATAAACGATCTCGGCTTTAAAATTTGTTTATTTGACAGTATTTATTCATCAAAACGTCCAATCCATAGTAAATTATGTTATTTTTTCAGGCTGTTTCTATAGACCCCTTCGAAGCATACGCGAAAACTTCAAGTACTTACAATAGCGGACTTTGCGTGCGCCTATTTTGAGTGTTATGATTCTAATCTTTAACATGGCATAAATTGAATACAGTGGCACTGTGGTGAAATGAGCCGTATTTTTTCATAAAATTGACTAATCAGAGCACGAGTGAAAAGTATCTATTAATGAAAATAACAGCCCTAGGCAATCAAATGTTTATGCAAAACATTTAAGTATGCAACGCTCACTTTGTACATTTGACCAAAAATAGGTAATTTTTCTTGATGTTATTTATTGTTTTATTGCAATTTCGCATATCATATATGTAATTAAGAGCTTTTGCGTATTTAAACTTCGTAAAATTTTTGTATTGTCAATGAGATAAATATGACAATCTTTCCTTACCGATTCGGAATACTTTATATTGTTGAACTTATTGCACTAGTTTCCATTTGAACCCGTTACTCTGCTACTCATTCGAGAAATCACAATGTCCTGCAGAGTTATGACAAAATAAATAGCTATATCCGTGCGAAAAATTAGATTCTCGATATCTGTTTTTTGTGCTCGAAATGCCACTTGTGTGCATATGTGTATTGGTGATGTTTGGAAGTGGTATTCCCCGCATGCGGAACAAACCAGTCCTGCTTATATGAGCTGAGTTTTTCGATACTTACCTATTCCTTACAGAGTAGAGTCAAATTAATGTTTATTGATTGTTCTAAAATCTTCTCCAAAAGGTTAATCATCTACCAGGTTACAATTAATCAAGTGCCAAATATATTCCAGCTTTTATATGACAAAAATCGTGACTTACCCGTCCGCCCTCCCCAACCGATCCTGCGCCAGCACCACTTCAGCTTCCCTTTATACATCGCGAACAATCTTAACCTTCCGCGACACCTCAACCCCATCGCATCGCGCGCACGCACGCGCGCAACACTACCACCACGACCAGGCGCGCACAGTTCCGCGAACCCGGAAAAACGCGACACTTCTCTCTCGCTCTCCTCTCTCTCCCGTCGTCTTCTCTGCTTCGCTTCGCGCTCTCTCTCCCTATCCACGCTGCTGCTGCTGCTGCAGGGCTATGCTACCGCCGGCTCGGCGCACCGCAGTCGATGCCGAGCCGCCACCGCGCGCGCTTCGTGTGTAGTGCTGCTCTCTCTCTCTCTCGCTCTCGTTCTCTCTCTCTCTCTCTCTCTCTCTCTCTCTCCACTCCTTTCGCTCCTCTGCTGTTTCCAGGCGCGCCGCGCAGGCCAGAGCAGCCGCGAGTGCGCGCGACGATATGCAGTGACATTGGTGGTGCGCCGCGAGACCGTCGACGACGAAGGCTTTTTTATACGTGGTGTGGTTCCGTTTTTTTTACTTCTCGACGTTCGCGATAAGGATACGTATATATCTACACACATGCAGGAGTGATAAGAGAGAGCGAGCCGCCGGAGGAATTTCGCGCGCGCGCGCAGCGATGTGACGGAGCGCGAAAAGCCTATACATATATTATATATACGAGAGGTGTAGCAGCCACGCAAGTTCAAACGCCGGCTAGCGAGCGCGCGCTTGAGAGAGAGAGTGACGAGGGGGAATACATAATAGTTTGTTGTGCTCTCTCGCGCGCGCGCAGCCTCTCCTCGCGCGCGTTTCTTCTTTCTCTCGGTCGCTGCCGCGCCGCCGCCGTCGTCTCGCCGCTGGATAAACTTCTTCTCTCTGTGCAGCAGTACACCTACCTACGCGTACAAGAGGCAGGGAGAGCCGAGAGAGCGAAATCAGCGCGCGGCGACAACATGGACTTCGTGATACTCAAGGTAAGGTCTCTCTCTCTCCTCTTTGTTCCTCATCTATGTTTTAGCTTAGTCTCCCTCTTTCGCTGGGGTTTTCAAAAGTCTTCGGAAAAGTTTGCTTGCAATAGTTGACTTTGAGAACTGGACGGACGGAGTAGAGAGGTGCATTCGGCTGATAAGAGAGCGCGCGAGCCGCTGCACGGCGGCGGTTGCGAAGAATAGTTCTTTTGTTGCGAACGGGGGGTTGGCTGCTTCTCTCTCTCTTGCTCTCCGTTCAAATGAAATGGAATTTCTTAGTGTTTTGCGCTGTGGTTTCGCGGAAAAGAGAGCCAAAGCACGGCGCGGCTGGTCTTTTGTTACGGGAGGATTTATTTTCGGGGAAAGCGGGGGTGGGAGGGGACTTCGGGCGCAGTGTTTTTCGATTAGTGTAGTGCTTTCGAACGTTTCAAACTGTTCGATAAGACGTTTTCTCGAGTTGTTGTGTATCACGCTCTTGAATTCCTGAAGTGCATTTCCTCTTCGTGGAAAAACAATGAGCTCGCGACACATCCATTTCCGTTTACCCTCGGCAACTATGGAAAACAAAATTCCGCGCGGCGTTTTTTTAATTTTCTACGCGTTCTGGGAAATAAGCGTATATACACCAGAGCGGCTGCTGCTGCCGGCCGGTGTATACCTTCAACAACGTACGTATATACCTACCTACGTGCGCGAGAGCGGCGCAACACACCGGCGTGCAGCAGCCAGCAGCGCGTCTGAAGGAGCAATGAACTGACGAGAGCGCGCGCGCGCGCACCGCTCGGAAAAATGATTCTTTTCTCTCTCTCTCTCTCTTGCTCTTGCGGTCTCTGACGGACGGATTTTCGCCTTTGAGTCAACGTTTTCGTTGTGAATTTCGTTTGTTTCGCGATGCGCGTCTGGTAGGATATATAGGAATGGTGTTTTGTTGTTTCTTTTTTCTTGTAAATGGAATTGTCGGTCGCGGTGGTGGTGGCTTTCTGAGAAGCGATAGGCTGGGGTGACGGGATTCAACTGATCCGTTGAAGGTGAAAGATTTGTTAGACGGTTATGTTTTCCGGTATCTCATTAGCGTGTTTTTTAGGTGTACTGGCGACAGTGTGTTTTAAATGTGTTTTTTTTTTAGTATTTAAGTAATGAAAAAAGATTTGGATAGAGTTTTTGAAAGTTTTTAAGCCATTTAATTTGTCTCTTTAATAATGAAAATGCGTGAAATACTTACCAATCTCTGTAAATATTATTGTTTATTTAAACATTTTTTACGGACATAAGAGCTTGTAGGTCAATTAAATCACATCTTTATTTGAAAGTTCAAAGTACGATAATTTGCATGGAATTTAATTAAAACATTGCAATAACACTTTCAATATGAAACATAGCAGTCAAGATAATCGGCTTTGCCTGGCGACAGCATAATTCATATATCATTACCAGAACATAATTTTACGAAGAATCAGCGAAAATAAAAGCTTATCTGGCCTGTTTTACTGTCGTACAACACACCAAGATTAATTCTTCCATTTTTGTTTATATATCTCTTCCATTATTATGCACATTTCTTAATCGTGTTTATAACTTTTTCCAATTATCTTACCCGACATGATTTTTATGAAGTTTCAAATGATTATTATTTTAATGTTTTATATCGCATTGAAAAGTGTGCGTTTAAGCTAATTTGCTATTTGCTATTAAAATTATCACGAAAGCATCATTATCGAATCTAACTTTACCAAATTGTTGATGGGTTTGAAGTTTGCATACCTAGTTGAAATGCAACGAAATAATTGTTTAAAATTATAATTAAAGTTATGAGACAATAAAAAATGTCATCTAAACCTTTGTCATAAAGTTATTTTATACAGTAAAATACTAAATATTCACGCAAAATTAAAATTAATCAATATAACTTTAAAGTAAAATCAATTTTTTTTTAATTTGTTGCACTCCAACATTGCAAACTTAAGACCGAGAATTGTTGTTATTTAAGTGCAATCATCTAAATAACATTTCGCTAAAGTTGTTCATGTTTGAGGTCATTGAACTCAATGTTTTAGGTTCTGCAGATTCTTTGTAATTATACTATAATTTAGTTACTATAATTTATAGTCGTTTGAATTATATGAATATATTAATTATTAAAATATAATTTTACTAAAAAAAAGGTAAGGCAATAATAATCAGTTTTACTATGCAGTATAGTTGACAGTACTAACGCCTTTTTTCTTAGTGAACAATCTTGTATTGAATTTTATTTAAATCGTTATTTGTTTATTTGTATTAATTATACAGACTTTCCCCTATTAAAAATATTTAGACCGGAGGTTGGATTCAAGCCTGGAGCTATTTAACAAGTTTATTCATAATTCTTTGGATCAATTATATAAAACTGCAGAGTACACAATTTCAAAATATTTTTTTACAGCTCTATTGACATTCCTGAATTTTTCGCTTTCAAGCAGAGAATTTCCGTCTAATTCGGCAACGGAGAAACGGATATTTGCTCTTTACAAATGCAATCGGCCTACTAAATAACTACTTTTTAAGTATTACACAATTGATGCAGAATAAGCAATAATAATTTACATTGAATGAACATTTACATTCAATATTTCAAATGAATGCAACATGAATTTAATGGAATACAGAGCAATAGGGATATTTGCCAAAAGCGTGATCATAAAATGTGTACTTTCTAATGATCGGAAATTGATGTTGTTTGAAAACATTATCATTCGTCAGGTGCCTCGCATAATACATATCGATTAGAGCGATTGCGTGTGCATCCGTAATACTGTTTATGTAAATGGGAAATGTCCTGTAAATGATTTGAAGTATTCGATAATGGCATTTAGTTTGTCGTACTTATACTAAAATGGTTTTAATTCGGACTGATAATTGTTGCCAGCTTACAAATATAATTATCTGATCTACGTTCAAATATACATATTTTTTTTAGCAGTGCATGAATTTTGATATAAAGAGCTCTCGTAAACATATAATAAGACAATGAATGGCTTTAGAATTGCATTGTTGTAACATTTTTTTACGTAAAAGTTTATCATTACAAACATCTTATTGTTTGAAATTTTCATATTTTTTTAAGCTTTTATCTTCTACATGTCGTAAAAAGTCATTGCCATTGCTATATTCATTGAATAATTTTTGTTTTTCCGACTTTCTGATAAACCGTGCATTTAAGCATAGATTTGAGATATTTGAAAACTCCCCTTTTCTTTATTTTCTCTACGTTTTGTATTTAGTTATGGCTTATAAATTATAGTCGATCCTAAAAGTTATGATGTATAAGTAGTGTCTACACAAAATCACGTACTCAGCAAAATTCCCATATTTTTGTTAATTTTTCGCTGTTTCTGATTTGCAAAATTTACAATTTACGTAACCTTTCGAAGCACACATCCATAGAATTCACGTAAGAGAAAAATTAATAACTTTTTATAATGCTATTTATACAATTACTAAAATGCGAGCTTTTTTAATCGCGGTCCCGAGAAAATATGAGCACGTCAATCATATCGTTTCGTCGTACGAATCGCTTAACATTGTTACGCAAATGGAAAAGACCTGAAAATTTGCAACCATTCGATTTATACATGCGCGCAGCGTTCCTCTAACGAATCGACTGTGTATCACGCTCTCGTTTTTCGATATTCAGTAGCCGCGCGTTTTCAAAGTGCAGAATTTACGGAAATAACGCGGGAAAAGAGTAAAAATGTCTCTTGACATAAACTCGCGCGCTCGCAACGGATTTGCGTATGTAAAACTTGCGAATTTTCTATAGCCTTAATTGCTAATGTCATTACGCATTTGCAATGTTGCGCCTGTTTGTATAGGTTTCAGATGTATAACTAACGAGTGCAAATTCGCGCAAGTTTTCTTGTGATGAACTGTTTGTAATCACGTATAACTGACAAAGCTAATACGTTTTTCATTTTCACAATTTGTTTCTTCAAAAATTCATGTATAATCAGAGAAGGAAATCAGAGAGACCCTCTTTAAGCTTCATGTGCCGAATGCCGCGGTTAAAACGTGACTCTTGACTAACATCAAAGTATATATATACATTTACCGCAATCGCTAAATACGAAAATGAGCTTTTAATCATTCGAAGTGTAACAACCTCGTGCTCGCGTTCGCAGAGCTATAATGAATTAACCTTAATTTCGTCAAACAAATCGTTTGATATGCGCCAAACAGCACGCATACCTGCAAAATGAATAGTCGTCGTGTACATTGGTTGGCCTTTTAGCTTTCGGTCCTCTCACTCACTCTCTGCCCCCTTCCTCTACCGTAGAACCTTACTTGTACACGTGAAAGGGTAAAGGTTCTCTCCTCGCTGCGCTCGCTCACTTTTTTTTTGTAGCGGTGGAGCTCTCTCCCTTTGGCCGGGGCTAATGCGCGCGCGTACGCTCCTGCTTTCACTCCGCCTGTCATTCAGCGTGCAATTATTCCTCGTCTTGGAGATGGTTTTTCTTTTAGCCTAGAGAGAGGGCAAAAAGCTGTTGATACTAGAGCGACCCGACTATGTCTATACCAACAACTTAGGCGAGCCATCGAGAAAAAATGCCGTGCGGCGGCGGTGGTAAAGACGGCGCGCATTGATTTGAGCCCCGCGGCTGGCAGGTTCAAAGGCAGCGGATGATGAGTGCCACTTGATGGAATCATTTGTCCCCAGTGGAATGTAATCTTGATGGGCAAACTCGTTGGAAATTGTGAGTCTTTGCGGTGCCTTTTACTGGTGAACATGTAGTAGTCGGGTAATCTAGATGTAGAAATTGGTTGGTCTAATATTTAGAAGATGGCGGGGTAGTGACGGTTTAACGGTCAAAACGTCGGCTTTGGTCGAGTCGTCAGTAGTTGACTATCTTATTAAAATATTTGAATTAATCAACTAAGGTAAATATGTTAATATAGGCATTAAGAATTGTGCCTGTCCGTGTAATTGCAATAATAAAAAATAAGAATAATGTATATATCTTTATTTAAAATGTAGTTTAAGCTAAATGTTTATTTATACACTCGAGTTTTGAAAATTGGGTCTTACATTTAAAAGCAATACTGCCAGGTATTAATTACGGGATTACTTTGTTGGAATATGATAAAATATGCCAAAACGTGCCGAATATTTATATGAAGAATGGTGACTCTCGATGAGGCTTAGACGTTGCTAAATGTTTGAAAATTGGATATAATTTTGTATTTTTGAGCTTTAAGCCCGTAAAAAGCACGTTAACAATTAATCAACGGCGTTTGAAAAAAAACGCGCTAGAATAAATGAAAATCTGTCAGAATTTCATCGAGACGTGTCCACTTGTAAGTAGAGTAGGAATGCGATAGAATTAGTGAAAAGCCCTCATCAAATGAAAATGTTTTGTAAAATTCTGCAACATTTGTTAAAATATGTACGTTCCTTTACGTATCACGATTTCAATTAGTCATGCTATTGACATTTACAGGATCAGAAAACGCATGTAGTATGCTTTGAATAAAAATCATTATTTTGTCCCAGGAACATACTTATACGTGCTTAAAAATACAAATAAAGAAAAAGTAAAAAAATAAAAGAGAAAAAACGGACCACAAAAGGAGGTACATAAATAAATTTTATATCCGCGCGAAAAGCTCTGGGCAATACTAAAGGAGAGTTGAGAAATCAATATATTTTATAGTCTCTCAAAACCCTTATATAACACTTTTTTCTTCAAAATTAAAGATCCGACAGTTTTTTCTTTACCCTTCCAGGCTGGAAGCCTGGATATAGGCTCGAGTCATGATAGGAACTTTATATATAATTTATCCATAACATAAGTTTGGACCAATTAAATCCTGGCTTTCTAAAGCTTTTAAAAAGGATGTCCACTGAAAATGAATATTTCAATCTAAAACTTTTAAAACTAATTTAACAGTAGATTTGCATAAAAGATTTAAAATAATAGAAAAATTATACGGAAAGTGCAGAAAGTAGTATTAGATATGAGTTTTTTGCAAGTCACTAAAATTGAATGTCTTACTGTATTCATCTGTTTCTACTGGCATGGATTCGTTATGGATAATTTTAAATACAGTTGTTAATATAAGTTTAAAAGTAAATCTATAACTCTTTTGTATATTAAACTTGTGAGTGAGGAAGTTATTTAATCTAATATTTTACGAATAAAAAAGCTTATCTCAATAGCTGCTATATATTTCTACAAGAATCTTAAAAGATCAACCAACTATCTTGATTCAGTCCTAAAAAGAACCTTTCTCCAGACCTTCTCATCCCTTAGTCCTGGTGTTCCTTACTTCCTCACTCACATTACCGAACGCTACTTTCACGCGCTGATAGCAACAGTGGAGGAGAACGCCGTTCCGAGCGACTGCGCGCGCCAACGAGACAGAAATAATAAGGGGATTACCGCGACGACGACGACGACGACGACGCATACGCTAATAGCGACGACGGCGGTTTCGCGTGTGTGTATATACGCGTAAACCCGGAAGATAGTACGGCATTATCCACTTACAAAAATTGCCGGTCTCTCCCGGCGATTTTTTCGACGCAACACGATCGTCCGCAATCATGCAAAGTGAATGGCGTCGTCGCCGTTGTATTATACCCCATCGTGTGGTGCAAGCAAGTGCAAGGAGGGATGCGTGAGATAGTTTAGCGGTGTTCTTGTGTTTATTAGCAAGTGCTGAAATGGCGTTCGTAGTGAATGGACTATGATGGTTTTTTCATAATCTGTTTGCGCGACTGATGTTTCATAAATAGTACCTTAACATGATTTTATTTTAAATTTTGACTGTCGCGTTAAATTCATTGTATGTGGATGACTGGGGCTTTTCTAATACTTTTTTAAATACTTTTTTAATACTCTTGTATTAAAGACTTAAGCCCGTCTAATTTATTAAATAAATAAATGCACTATCTATATGTATGAATCTATTTAAGTAATGAATGCGCGAGGGTGCATCAGTTTTATCAGAATGAATGTTTTATTATTTTATTTTCATGTATTGTTTTAGCCTTGACTGATAGATATAAGATTGAACTTTTTATTTATACTAGATACATTTGACGCGCCTCGCAAATGAGTTATTTTCAATTTAAAAGTTTGTTTCAATTAGTTTAAATTATAACGTAATAATATAAGTTTGATAAATAAAATAATGATATTTTTCTTAAACTATTTTAATTATTCAGTTTTAAATACTCAAAACCAAGAATATAATCTTCAAACTTCAAACATATTCAATTTTGGCGCTCATGAAAGGTTAATTATGTACGTTTCCCTCTATGGAATTTCCCGATGCAAAAGTCTCAGATATTGTTCTAATTTAGCAAAATTGCATTTTCTCTAACAAGCGCTGAATATATCAGAACAATTAACAGAATAAATATTTTTCTCATCGATTTAGATAAAAAATAAATTCTTTATTTTTTAATTACTTCCTCCGTCTTTGATTCGTTTAATGCGTCGACCAATACGCGATTCGAGCTCGGCGAGTTGCGAATCTAATATCGCCAGGAAACAAGGTTCAGCGATTTTTTCGCTTTCCACAATCGCGCCGCGGCGCTCGCGGCTGCAGGCAAATATTTTTACTACGAGTGCAACCCTATACGAGTTCATACGGCGTGACAAATGCGATCGATCGGCATAGCATTTGATTGCGCTCTCGCGAGAGAGAGAGAGAGAGAGAGAGAGAGAGAGAGAGAGGAGGGTGAGGGTCGAGCGCAGGAAAAAAACCGGAAGTCAACGGACATCGAAGCGGCAACTCGATCGCTCAAACTCTCTCCCGTGAGGGCGTGCGCGCGTGCGTCTCTCTCCCCTGCCTTCGACACTGGGGCCTCTCGCTCTTTCCCTCTTCCTCTCTCTAAGCTGCCAAGGAATTGATCGAATAAATTTCAAAGGTTCGCCATCCGGTCTTCTCTTTAATGCCGCCCACCGCCGCCGCCACCGCTGCGCTGCTGCTGCTG
This sequence comes from Torymus sinensis, assembly GCA_030522985.1. Lineage (NCBI taxonomy): Eukaryota > Metazoa > Arthropoda > Insecta > Hymenoptera > Torymidae > Torymus > Torymus sinensis. Next base: position 24,228 of record JAPYZP010002588.1, read on the forward strand.
CTGCTGCCGCTCAGCCGTGCATTTTCAATCCCATTCTGCGATCCTCCGGATCCAATCTCCATCCAATCTGCGTTGCTAAATCGGCAAAAAGCAAGATTTTTTCGGCGTTCTCAGAGATTTTTTTCTTCTTCGCTCGCTAGAAGGGGATTACGTACGCGGACACGGGGTTATATGTCTTAAATAAAAATAGAAGAAACTTGGAGGTGGGGGGAGGCTGATTTTATGCTAAGAAAGAGGGGTGGAAATAAAGATTTGAGGTATTAAGGTATTAAGACGTTTTTGAGAGAAATAGGAATTACTTTGACGAAGTAGTGGCTGCATTGATTATCAAATTATGTTTTAGGATTATTTGGTTTGACCACAAACTATTAATTTCAATGGCTCATAAAGAAAATTATGCCAGTGACAAGCCAGTAGTTGACAATGTATTTACCTCATTTATGTATTTTTTTCTCTTAGCTTCTTAATTTTAAATGTTTACCTATTATCTCAGTTCACTGTTCTATTAAAAGATGTGCCAAATATAATGTAATGAGAATTATCAAATAAAAAATGTTTTCGACCTTTTTATAAAACTAATTAAAACGAGTAGAAAATGTTAAGTAATTTCGAAGTTGAGATAACTAATTCACTGTAATTTTCTGCTTTTAAGGTTGTTCTAGCGGTCTAGTAGACCTAATGCTATGAACATTGTTTCCAAAGATTCATTTACACATTTCAATCTGAAAACTGATATGACAGGAAAAAGGGTTGTTAACGTAACGGAAATGCTTGTTAGAAATTTTCCAATGTTGCAAAAGTATATCTTATCCCCTAAAAAGAAATTCAATAAGTAATTATAATCTTTTTTGCTTTTCATTCAATTTTAATTTAGAAGGTCTCATTTTCTTCTTGTTCAATTTCAGGGGAAGGTACCGATATCAAAATTGGAAAATTTTCAAAACCTGTAACGTTATGTGCAATTGTTAATAAAATTCAGTGACAAATCTACAACAAAATCTAGTTTTGCAACATTGGAAAATTTCTAACAAAAATTCTTTCCGTTGCGTTAAAAACCCTTTTTCCTGTCATATCAGTTTTCAGATTGAAATGTGTAAATGAATCTGTGTAAAAAATGTTCATAGAATTAGATCTACTAGACCGCTAGAGCCAGTGTAACACGCATCATTCACCGTCAAAGACAAGACTCCGTTAGAATTGTAAATTATAATCACAACGAAACACCTCCGCGGTGGCTTATACAAAGTTTTGTAGCGCGGAAAAACCGTTTGATCGATTTGTAAATAAGTAGAAATAGCGCGCACTTGAACGAACGAACGAGCGAACGGAGTGAGAGAGAGAGAGAGAGAGAGAGAGAGAGAGAGAGAGAGAGAGAGAGAGAGAGAGAGAGAGAGAGAGAGAGAGAGAGAGAGAGAGAGAGGGGAGAAGAGAGAGAGAGTTGGAAGAACCTATCGGCTGTCAAAGTTGACAGATTCCAACTTTACGCAGAGCGCGGGAAAAGTGGTGGTAGGATGGGGGCTGGATGAAAGAGAGAAAGGGAGAAAAGAGAGAAAACGAGATTGATCGATTGGTTTTCTATTCAGCCGCAAGATGCACACCATCTGCGCAGTTTTCAGCGAATGCTCGCGCGAGCGAGCCCACTCGCCGCGATAACGAATATTATATGAAATATAAAAATCGTCGAGTGTAGCGGTAAATGTGAAATAAATGTGGGAATCGATACTTGAGCGAGATTTTATTAATTTGAAAGTGTATATTTATTTTTTGTTGCCGGTACGTACACTGGAAGTGGAGAGAATATTTTGCTGTCGAAATGGTTATTACTGCATTTCGAACATTCTTGTAAATAATGGAAACTTCTGAGGTAATTATTTTTAAATCTTGATACCTTTACACACAAAGAACGTTTATAACACTATATGCCATACGCTCGCACTTTAGCCACGCTTAACTGTGACTAAAGTAGCCCTTTTTAGTACAGTTCAATAATGAATTAATCATAGTAAGGGACAACTAGCGCCATAAAATACATAAAAATAATGTACCGGTGATACATTTACAGTCGACATAAGTAATAATTTTTAATTAAGTAAAAATAGTTGATAATAAAAAAAATTTAATCATAATAATGTGTACAATACTTGAATTTCTTGCTTTTTACTGATTTGATAGTTAGGGTTAGCTTTGGTAATTCAGTATAAACAAACACGAGAACGTAACCCCTATTACACGCGTGATCGCCGTCGACTCTGGCTCAACTATCGATATGCTAACTGTTACAATATCAACACGATTGATCCTATAATACATATTCGTTACTCACAACAATTTCTTTTTCTCAGTGTACGACTAAGCTTTGGACGACTGAGCTTTTAAGTTTTAAACATTAACAAATAATTCACGAAACGTCGGAGCTTAGACCGTGACAAAAACCATAATATTATCAATTATCCTAATGGAAATTTATAAGTAAATATAACTAAAATCGTTTTTTTTTACAGAAAATAATAATTATTTGAAATGATATTATTCATGCTTTCTCATATTTCTCTTTGTGTATTCCAAATGTAGTTCACAGAGGTCATTGACCTACCGCAATGTACTTGATGGTTAGTAACACTTTTCATCTATCTTTTCTATTAGTATCATTAATGAACATTTCATATCTTACAAAAGAAAGCCACTTAATCACCACAATAGCATAAAGTACTGAATTCCTACAGCAAACTTTGAGGCTAATCAGAAAATCCATCCTTGCAAACGAGATTAGACTCCCGACCGTCATGCAGCTCTTCTTGAAACAGAAAGTGGATTAAAGCAAGGAGACAAAAACAAGGGATTGAGACAAAAGCAGTAAGGAGGAAGAAGAATAAAAAAAAATACGAGAGAAAGCAAAGATGCATAAAAAGCGCGCGAGAGAGAGAGAGAGGAGAGAGGGAGAGCGGTATTAATGCCCCGGGTGTTAAACAAAGAGAGCCGGCGACTAGAGCGGGTAGCGCCGGAGGTGCGCAATCTTGACGACTGAGAGGATGAAGATCACAGCTTGAAAGGCGGGTAGAGGAACTGGGCGACGAAGAAGACGATGACGACGACGACGACGACGAGGCGGCAGGCAGTTTAGATCTCTGCCGCGCGATAATATTGTGTGTGCGGCGAGCGAGTATTTGCCCTCTCGCCTACGCTTTTACCCTACATCTCGGGCAAATACTCTCTCTCACTCTCTCGTTCTCTCTTTCCACGATCTTTTCGCTTAGAAGCTAGGCGAAAGAGAGTCGCATGACGACTCGCTGTGAGAAGCTAGCTGCGCGCCTAATCGCGTCGATCTCTCGCGGGTGCTGCTGCTGCTCTATGTGTGCCTGGGCTAATCGACGTTTGGTTACCGGCAATGTTTGCGCGACGCTGCTGTGGTCTTCATTTCCAGAAAAGTTAGATGGCGAGTTTTGATTGGGCCACGGCCTCCCGTCGCGAATGGAGGAATGGTTTTGAGAGAAGAGGGAGCGAGAGAGAGAGAGGTGGACTTTGAACTCGAGCGCGCGGACGGTTGTGGGTTAGGAGACGATCAGTGATGGTGATCAAGCCGCTGGGCTGGACGATTGTTCAGCGTTGAAGTGATTCCTTGTGGAAGAGAAGTGCTTTTGAGATGCTAATATTTGTGTGAATTGATGAGCTGATGTTACTACTGTACTTATACAGTGACTTTAATAATAAAAAAAGAATGTTCTAAATTGCAATATCAATTTACTTGCTACTATTCATTATCAGTAATGAAAGTTGAAGTGAGACAAACTTAAAGTTCTGAGAAGAGAGACAGTATACAAGATCTTAAATATTACTTACTGTATTGTCATGATGATCCTTAGTAGATTAATTTAATTCCTTTAGTATCTCAAAACTTAATTTATCTCATAAGCTCTGTTATTTTACCCGAAAATAACTTAACAAAAAATAAAAATTAGATTGCTCCTACTCTATCTAATCTTTTCATAAGCTACATTGACGGTAACTAAACAAATAAAACTTACATCAAACCAATTCGAATTTCATTACAACTGCCTTAGAACCCACTCTAACCACCTCTTCATCCTCCCATCTCTAATCGCACCGACACGAGGACTCGCGTTCAAACGCACTTAAGCTTATCGCTCATTACACGCCCACGCGCCGGCGCGGGCGAAAATATCGCTTATCGCGCGGGCGATCAACGCTTTTGCACTCGCACGTGTACAAGCAAGAGGGAGAGGGAAGCTCAAAGGCTTCGCGTAGAGATTTATCAGGGTCTGAGAGAGGCGCGCGTGGAAGTGCCGACGAATTTCCTCGAGAAATGAACACACACGCGCGCGAGTTCGCGTCGCGTCTGAGCTTCTCTACGCGGAGCTGAGTTCTGTTTTGACTAGTTCTCGTGTGTAGAGATTAACGAGTGGAAGGGGAACGGTGACGTGGATTTTCAAGTATTAAAGTTAATTTTACCCATTTATTGACGTTTGCCGATTTTTTATACACAATTTCAAAAATACTCAGTGAGTACAAGTATCGTAGGCGTGCTGACAATATCAGATATCCTGGCGAGTGTCAGTGTGCATATGTATTTAAATTCCCATTATTCGTATAAAAAATTGAAATAAAATACATTTGAAACTATTGAAGATTATTAACTCCCCTTTGTTATCAATATACTAAAGCAAATCGCGTGACGACTAAACTGAATACCGCTTTCACCACTAAATTACCTAAGAAAACATTTCTCAACGTTGACATCCGCGACAACCCCTTACCCGGATTTCATCCCCGAAACAAAACACGTACCGCATTTCAAATCCCTACCCTCGCGCGCCCGCGCAATCCTGAAAAGCCTCGGCAAAAGACACTCGAGAGCCCGTCCTTATATATATACATAATCGGGGCCCGCACTGCGCACAATAATATCACTGTAATTACACATGTCGCGTAACATCGAATTTGCACGTTGGAATTCTGATATTACTATGCGCGAGGGCCTCCTCGCCGCTCTCCGTCCGCGAGGGCGGTGTATTAACCGCGGAATTTCATCCTGCCACTTACCGCGCGTTCTCTCTCTCTCGGGCTCTGAGTTCTCTCCCGCACGTACATGTATGTAATTACATGATCGTATTAGTATCAAAATACATAAAGCGTCAAATTGCCAATGTATCATTACCGCTGAACGGGGAGGGGCGGGAGGAGAAGGGTTTAGAATTAAATCTCGATGCACTAATGATGTAAACACGATATGGAATATAACGCGCGCGCGCGAATTGGAAAAGTCTGCTCGTGCGGGGTAGCCGTTGGTAGATGAAATTTTAGTGGAACATAGTGTGGTTTGTTGCAATATTTTTAGAGGTCGAACGAAAGGCTTCTCTGCAGGCTTAAACGTATAAAAACCATAAATTGAAAACCTTCATAGGGTTACTTTGACATATATCTCTTACATGAGCAACCGTAAAGCGGCCCGTGCAACCGTAACCAAAATACACTGCGCGAGAAAAATTCAATTTACACGCTACAGTTTATTCAGAATTTCATTTTTATCTCGCAACCATCAATATATAAGGCGACACAAAGGTTTTGGCCGCAAAACTGGGTTTTCTACCGTTCTGTTCAGCCCGATCGACAACTGCATTCGTAACGGCATTTTACACGCGCGCTTTTTTTTCTCAATGAAATGAGAAAAAACTGCACCCACACACCGACATCAACTGCGCTCGCACGCCCATACCCTCACCAATTCAACCTCACATTTCTTTACTCGCATTTAACAGAACAAAGTCAGTCGACCTTTATATGCGCTCAGCGCAACCACCGCGAACGCGCTGGCACTTGCAAACTCCACACACACACACGCAGAGCCGGCGTCGTCGCCGTTGTCGCCGACAACAGTTTTTTTTTCCCGACGAAAAATCTCTCTTCTCCAAAAGACCCGTCAAAGACCTCGCGCATAACGAGCCCTGCGCTCGCGCTCTCACTACTCCCTCTCTCTCTCTCTACGCGTATGCGGATCAAAAGAAATCACTCTTTCCCTCTCCTTTTCCCTCTCCAAAAATCATTCTCTCCCACTCCTCGCCCATATGCTCGCGCCTGTCTGCGCGATCGATAATTAAGCGGCCGTTTTTGCCACACGCGTCGAAATCGAAAATCTGGCACGGTTGAAACGCTATTTCCGCGGTGCGTCGGCTGCGCGCGAAACAGCTTGGAAAATACTTGGGGGGGGGGGGCGGCTTTTGACAAAACTCTCGCGAGGACTTTGGCGCGTTTTTCGAGTGTCGCGCGCGTGCTTTTTTCGGGGTGCGGTCAGAGGTCGCGATTCCTTTGTGGCAGTTGTAAGGTTGTAGCGGCAGCAGAGGTGTGTGCGCGCTCAGGAGAATGTGCAGGTTGGGTGGAGAATATTTTCTGGCGTAGGGGTGGTACGCTGATGATGTGGTGGTCGGAATGAAAGGAGTCCTTTGGTTAGTGTTTTAGGCGGAGAGGGATTCTAATGGGGATTAGTACTACACTCGTGGATGGTCAAAATATTGTAAGACCGGTTATGAAGATAAATCATTCATACACGCGTAGTAATTCGAATGAGGTTATGAGTCAAATGAGATAACTTTTAATGCACTCTACCCCCGTGTAAAAAAAATTACAAAATATTTTAATTTTCAATTCTAATTTTAATCTTAATTTTAATTTTGT
>JAPYZP010002589.1:0-13121 GCA_030522985.1 Torymus sinensis
CGCGTCTTGAAGTAATCCATTATTACTATAATTAAAGTTTTATTGGAAAACAGTTTTATTGCTTCTATAAAGTTTAGTGGTCGCAGTTTATGTATTTGCGTTTGTAAAGCACAAATGCAACGCTAAACGGTTTCCAATAGGCGATATTTATTTACAGAGATTATCGGTTACCGCAAAGTGAACTTAAACAAAATTTCCGATTAAAAACCATTATTATTAGACCACAAGCATGTACACTTTGTTCCTTCTCTTCCTCTCTATAAGAACCTGTTTAGAATACCACACATAACGGGCCTATCCTTATCAATTCGCAGCAAATCGGCTCGTGCAAGCCGCACAGTCCGGGCGCGATGGCGGAAGTGCAGACGTCGCCGCCGTCGCCGAGCCCGTCCTCCCGTCGGCACCACCACCACCATCACCACCACAACAACAGGCACCACCACAGGCACAACGAGCAGCCCACGACGCACCACGTGTCGACGCAGTCGCAGCGCCCGGAGCCGCCGCAGCTGCCACAGCAGCCGCCGGCTCGCCGCCATCACAACCACTCGCAGGACTCGGGCCGGTCGAGCGACAGCTCCGTCTCGCACAGCCGCACGAGCCTCGAGTCCGGCAGCTACCGGCTCCTGGACTCGCCGCACCGGCACCATCACCGCTCGCCCAATCAGCCGCCCCCGCCGCCCATCAGCTCCCAGGCCCAGCAGACGCACAGGCAGCAGCCGATGGGCGGCGGCGGCTCGACGCTGGAGGCCCGGGGTCACGGTAAGAGCGGCACCTTGGAGGCCACCAAGAACCAGAAGAGCCTGCCCCCGAGCGAGCCCCCACCGCCACTCGGGCTCTCCCTCTCGACCAGCACGCCCCTCTTCAAGAAGAAGACCTTCGCCGAGCCCCAGAGGGAGCCCAGGCGGGATGTCAATTTGGACTTTGAGAAGAGCAAGAATGGTGAGATTATATCTTTTTATACTTTCACACTTTTAGTCAACTATGTATCTTGGATTATTGACCTTTTTAAGAATAAATTAACTTTAATATATACGATTGCATAATGACACGGGGCTTTAATGCCTATCTATATATTAACAAACTAACAAGTGATAAATATAATTCTTTACCTTATTGTATATGATATTGCATAATGAGACCTTATAGTATTTTGATGCATATATATTTCCGCGAGGAAAAATATTTTCAAAGCGAATTTACAATATTAATTGAGGAAGTGAAAGGAAAATTTAAAGAGACGTCGGAATAACTAGAGAAAGTGCGCAAGACATAAAAAAAAAGAGCATACTTGAAAGAATAATTTAATAGGTCAAGTTTTCTGAATAGCCGTCTCTTTATTTAAATTATGTTTCTCTCAACACCTGCATAAAAAGAGGTTGTTTTTTGTTTTCATAAATGTGAATTTTTTCTTCCAAATCCTACCAGGCATCCGGAATTCAGAATTTCGCGACATATTAGAGGCTGCACTGAGAGGAGGAAAGTACGGTATTCGTAGCAACAAAAGTGTTTTTAGAAGTTGTAGTGGTGCATATATCATCATATCACACATCAACTGAATCTCATATATATGACTTTTCTCAAAAATAAATGCTCTATGATAAAAGAAAGATATAAACTCTGAATCTCATATTCATGAAATAAAAAAAAATCACCCATAAAATCTTATATCTAAAAAAACTCTCTATATCCACGGGGTTTGTATTGCTTCAGCCGATATCGCGCGTCATAATACCACACTGCAACAACTCATCCTCCTCGTTACTTATTATACGTTACAAACATCCTCGGCGCAAGCAAACAATGACATTTCGTATACACTCCACCAAGGACTGTGGTTTCTTCTATAGCAACCTTTAATCCCCACATGACAATGATAATACATAATCTATATAATAACGTACATATGTAGCGCTAGTACACACAGCTGCTAGCCGATGGGGATCAAAGCGTCCGAGCTCATCTCACTCTCTGTGATGCATCTCTCTCTCTATAGCTCTCTCATCAGCACGTGTGCACGGAACGTTGAGCCAGGGCCACCATCTAACCATCTTCATCTCTCCTCCCTCAGGTCGAGACCGTGCCCTCGCCCAACAGCAGCAGCAGCCGGAGGTCAGCAGCACCTCGCCGTACCGCGAGCCCACGAACTCGAGCTTCCGTGGCCAGCCGCCGCCGCAGGAACCGTCGCCGTATCGGCCGGCCGACCCCCAGCAGCATAACTATCGAGCCCAGGGCGGCAGCGACAAGTACCGTTCGCTAATGGAGAGCGGCGTCGGCGGTGGCGGTGGCGTCAGTCGTTATCAGCGCGAGCGCGACTCGCACCGCGATCGCGTCAACAGTCTCGACAAGTCGAACCCGCCGTATTACGGCAGCGCCGTGCACGGGCGCAACGCTAACAAGCAGCAGAGCATCGACGGGACGGGCAGCATCGGCAGGAGGCATCACGGCTGCTCTGTCTCGCTCTCCGAGGCTAACGTTAGGTGGGTGGCGTCATTTAAATATCTCGTGCTAAAATTATAAAGCTGGATGTACGACATTTATTATAGTTGAAAACTTTCAAGTATATTCATTACAAAGAACAGTTAAGGATTTCTTCATAAAGTTTATTGTTACCTGAAGATGAAAGTAGATGTATTTTATTTTAATCTCAACTTTCACTAGCTTGTATATAGATAACGATAACAGCGATAACACTCAAGAAAGAAAACACCACGTTCAATTAAATAGCATCTTATGTTTTCGATTTTCAGAGAAATGTATGGTGCCATGATGGCCGAGCGAAACGACCCGAAGAATTTGTCGGTGAGGGGTGGACAGGGTCTCAGTAGCAACGTGGCCAAACAAAGAAGCTTCGACGTGATGGCGGAGCGGGACTCGTGCCGAGGTGAGAGGGAAAAGGATTTCAGGCGAGCGGCAACGTGCAATAATTCCATGGACAGTATGTATTCGCCTGTATCGTGTACACACGATAGCCTATCAGTATATATGCGAGTTGAATGCGAAACGAACGCTGTATATGCGTATTCGTTTCATTGTTAATTTTTTTTTTTTTTTGCGAGCCGTTTTAATGGTACCTATAAATTGCGATAAAAGTACAATCGCGAACTGTTTTATCTAAGGTTCAGGAGAATGTTTAGATCTGTGAATTATTGCAATGTTATTAGGTATTTCTCTTGGGTACTTTCTTGGGTTGACTTTGTTTCTTTGGCTCTTATGCGGAAACTGACAGAAATGGAATTACAAGCTTGAAATATTTTCAATAGCCAGAAATAAACTACATACACTATAAATAAATTTGTAGAAGAAAAATTATACGATCGTACATTTTGCCAAATGATAGTCAGTTATATAGTAAAGTTAAGAGTTGAAGAATTTCAATTTCCATTGGAAACCATTTACATGTAAATTAATCACTACTTCAAAACTGGTTTCTTCAAACTCTTGGTAGTTTATGGGAGTTTCAGTTTAATTTGAATATTCGTGTACCATAAAAACGGACCGTATCTACACTTCCTGTCAGTTTTTACCTTAAATTAAGAACTCGTAATTTACTAAAAATTAGTATCTTCACACCTGATTAAAACTATACCTATTAAAATTCTTCATCCGTAGATACACAACAGCCATTGGCGCGCAGCTACAGTTTCGTGCAGCAGCAGAAGCTGAGCAAGCAATCGTCGCGGCGGCGCGACCGAGACGATGATTCTATGCACGAGCGCTACCTAATGGCCCAGGGTCTGGACCAGTCGCAGCAGCGACTCAGCAGCAACAGCAGCAGTAGCAGCAGCAATGGAAGCGACAGCAGCGGCAGTAATAGTGGCGACGGGGCCGACGACATTGACGAGCCCATTGGTGGCCTCGACGACGGCAAGAAGAAGCGCAGCAACGGCAATCCGAGCCCACCATCGTCGCCCTTCTACGGCAATCTGCTGGTCGACGCCGATCACCTGCTGCCGCTCCAGCATTACATTCTTCAACAGGCAAAACTTTCTGGTAGGTTCCATTCTCATATTTAACGCTGTACAGTGTTCTAGTTCTTCAGCGTGTTAATACAGTTACATACTTGTATTACGTTTAGTTTAGTTCTAGTTACATGCATATTTACGATGAATGATTTGCTTATTCATGTTTTTAATAAGATGTAATTTATAGTGTTTATGATTTATTACCTCAGTTCCTTGGAACACCAGATGGTTTCATACATCACGTAACTAACAAGGTGAAGTTTAGTCATGTACTTTATCACAGAGGTTGTAAAACATAAAATAATGCATAAGTATCTTAAATGCTTTCGTTAAGCATATGTTGAAAACATAATTATAAAAATTTTCAATTTTAATAGGTACCGATAGTATGCGTATAATCGAATGAATTTATTGTCAATAGGTTGTTACAAATTCGGCGATCCACTCTTGGTGGAAGAAGGCGATGACTCTTTAGACGAAGAAGGAGGAAGAGGCGCTGAACTTCACGGAAGAGCGGATGATGACTCTGATGATCAGTTCGCAGATGACGAGGCAGCTAGTAATCAAGGAGATTCATCGAGTCAAGAATACCTTGAGGATCACTATGCAGGTCAGTTTGAAATGCGTGTAAAATTAATTTTTTTCTGCGATTTCAAGTAGTCTTTCCATAATCATTGATCACTTTGTATTAATACTTTTTTCTTTCATTTTCCAGATTTAGGCAATTACGATACAGCCGGCTTAGCGACTTACTACAACACAGCGGATACTCTGACGAGGCCTCAGGCGACACCTCCGCCGCCACCGAACATCGTCTCCCAAGCCGAGGCTCGCGAAAGCATTATGGCCACGCGACCGATCTCGCTACCGGCCCCCACTGTTGTAACTGGTCGCGGAGCGAGCAGCGGCGGCGGCATCGGTATCAGCATGGGCGGTGGTGGCATGGTTGGTGGTGGCGGTGTCGTTAGTTTTGGACTGAGTGGTTTGACAGGCAGCTTAAACGTCGACACGACGGATTACGACGAGGCACGAAAGGACGACGGACGGGACAGCGCCGGCGGCGATATCGAAAAGTACGCCCAGGACAATCTCAATCTGAATTGCGGCAGGCCCAAGGGACTGAGGCTGCTCTTCCGCAAGAAGTTCAGTGTGAGAGACATACTCAGCTGGAGCAAGGATCCGATACCGCAGCCTATGCTGGTCGTCGTCGATGGAGAAAAGCTGCTCAAGCGCGAGGCTTGCAACCTCTTCCGACTTGTTCAGGTCCGTATGTGAACTTGGAATGGTGTTATACTTACTACTTTGCTCTTTTATGTGTACTAAACAGCAATTCAGTATTGTTTGATGCTTGTAGTTGTAGTACAATACTGTTATAATTATTACATTTAAATACAATCATCTAACTGTCTTTAGCATCTTTAAGTCTTCCATTAAGTTCATTAAGGTTGTGTGAATTAAATAATTGATGATTATTACACATTGTTAAATTACTATCTAAATACTAACTTTGTAAGCTAAAGAGTCAATATCATTTTTAGAAAATAAATTTGTATTTACAAATTCATTATTTACTTAGTATCTCGTGTATATTATCAAAGAAGAATGATTTTTATTATACATTAGTGTGAAACAGAAATATAATACATTCTTGAGAGATAGAGACCATGCGGCATCGGATTTCACGTCGACCTTTGTTACGTGTAGTTATATTTTTACAAAAGTTCGCATCCGACGAATATAATAAATAAAATTTGGAAAATCATCAACCAATAGAATCCATGAAAAATCTTAAAATTTTAATATTTTAAAATTCATAATATTAACAATGGTTTCAAATAATATTTTATATTTTACTTGTAAAAAAGTTCTTATTCCAAAATGATGTATAAAACAAGTAAATTAGCTAAAAGTCTGAAAAATGTTATTAAATCTTTCAAAATCTGTCACAGGTTTACATGGGCGACCGTAAAGCCAACGTAGGAATGACCCTGGACAGCGTAGCAATGGAGGTCGTGAACACAGTGTACTCAAAGCCGCCGCTGCGCGACGAGCTATACGTGCAGATATGCCGACAGACGACGGAGAATCCGCGCAAGGAGAGCCTGCGTCGCGGCTGGGAACTCATGGCTGTGTGTCTGGCTTTCGTACCACCGAGTGCGACGTTCGAACCCTACCTCGAGGGATACATGAATAGACATCGCGACCCGAACTTCCAGTTCCCTGAAGTGGCCAAGTGGCCGATTCACGTGCAAGTCAGCCACTATGCGACGGTGGCCTGCAAGAGGCTGCAGAGGATTGGGGCCCACGGCAAGAGACAGCCAAGAAAGGCTACTCTCGAAGACATTGATCAGGCGAGGGTAAGTTATAGTTTAACATTGATGTAATTCAAATAATATATAAAAATTAACCTGTACTCTATTTCTCAATCAATCGCTTTCTCTTCTAGCTTCAAATCTTCCGCGCTTCCATGTTTGGAGCAACGCTGTCTGAGGTAATGGCCCTCCAGCGTGACCGCTTCCCACAGCGCGAGCTACCCTGGATCCAGACAACGCTGACGCGACAGGTCCTTATCCGTGGCGGTACCATGACCGAGGGTATCTTCCGCGTCTCAGCAGACACCGATGAGGTGAACGTGCTCAAAGCCCGGTTGGACAAATTCGAGGACAGCGCGATACTCGCTGCATCGCAGGACGCTCACGCGCCGGCCTCGTTACTCAAGCTCTGGGTGCGTGAGCTCTACGAGCCCCTGATACCCGATTCCTTCTACACGGAGTGCGTAAACATGAGGCACGATGACGCAGAGGCCTCAGCTGCCAACGTAGCTGCGCTCGTCGACCGGCTACCCGAGCTCAACCGAAGAGTACTCTGCCATCTCACACACTTTTTACAGGTAATATTCTTTTAATATTGCGAGTTTAGTTTGTTGGGTGGGTTTTCTCAACTTTTGCATGCATTATTTAATCTAATATTTTGTATTTGCTTCAGATATTTGCTAGACCAGACGTCGTGGTACGAACAAAAATGGATGCGAGCAATCTAGCAATGGTAATGGCTCCTAATATCTTGAGATGCACCTCGCAAGATCCTCGTGTGATTTTGGAAAACACCCGAAAGGAGATGGCCTTCGTCCGTACGATGATCGAAACGCTAGAAACCTCATGGGTAGAGGATCTGCACTGACGCAGCGCGCGACAGCTGTAAAACGACACTCTAGACCATTATTATGCCAAATGAATTCGCTGTATATTCATTATTTATCATTTATAATTACCATCGTAATTGTGGTTTTATTGTCGCTATTTTGCGATGCGCGAGTAAGCAGTTTATTTCTCTCTTTGCTTCGATGGAAGGGCGAAAAATTTTATTGTAATTACGACGAGAAAAGAGAAAAAAATGAGGAAAAAGTACCAGCGACAAAGATGAGCGTTGTACAAATTTTTTAACCATAGGAGCAATAGCGATGTGCAACTTGTAAAGTTTTCTGCAATAGCAATCGATAGGACTATTTAATAGAATGATGAAAGCGTGAAGACAATTTTACTCGACGTGGGATTTATGTAAAATTTTCAGTTGTACTGAAATAATGGAGGAGGCCACACATGTTCCTTGCTCGCTTAAACTACACGAAAGAGAAGAGTATTTTTAATGCAGCGAATGCTTCCTTTTTATTTTTTTGCATTTAACGCATTCCCTATTCGCACATAATTGAATAAATACATATATATTTTTTTGTAAAACTAACAAAGCAGTTGTAGCAGAGTATTCAAATATTTCAGTCGATTTGCTCCTTGTACTTATGATAAAATTTTCTTCTACGCATTTCGTTTCTGTTCAGAAAATAAAAGAAAATTTATCTGAGTCATTCTCGCTATGTGACAAATTTATTACTCCGAGAAAGTTTGTAAATGACCGTAAAAGAGCGTTGATATCGTCGAAAAAAGGAAGAAAAATTGTCGCTGGCGGGACTAATCCCCATTTTACAGTTTTATCACCTACCTATTTATTATTTATATATAATGGAGATTCTATGTTGTGTACTAGAGATTATTAGATTTTTATTATGTACATCGCTATAAAACTTATATAAAAAGTATATATATATATAAAAATATATATATATATATATTTTAACGCCCCCTTGTTACCGCGCACGCGTCGAGCGCGGATATGGCTTTTTTACTCGAATCGATTGTTGAATCTCATGTAACATATATGATGATGAAGAAAAAAATGATATGTTACCGTGTATAGCTGCACCCGCAAGGACTTTTTGTATTTAAGCGACGAAGCAACGTGTATGATGTAAGAAGTAAACACACTGCAAAGGATTAGCAAGCCATACTCGATGTTTTTTTCATTTTTTTTTTTAATTATTATTATTAATATTATTATTTGTAAAAAGAAGTATCTTTCCTTGTCATTTTCCAAAGAAAAACTATCTCTCTTTTACGTGATTTGTTAATTTTTTTAGTCTTAAAATGACATTTAACTAACAAAGTTTCTTTTTCTATTTTTTTGTAAAAAGAAAAAAGAAGGATCGAGTGTTTGTATATAGAGATCCACGTGCTGTGGAAAAAAATAATAAAAAGAAGCATCTCACTTTGGCGATCTTTAAATTATTAACTACAATAGTGTATCACAAATCGCTAATGTTTTAACGCTATGAAAGACTTGTTAAAATGTAATTGTATAGAACGTACAGAGCTACCGTACAAAAGAAATTCATATGAGACGTATCTTACTTATGATTTAGAAAGTACATGATGAATATCGCTTACGATGCTACCTTTTGTATAAAAAATTTTTCGTTTGAGCTGTAAAGAGTTCTATGAAAAAAAACCAAGTGAGACATGCATGACTATTAGAATTTTAAATTGTGGCAATTCCAAAGAAGTTCAAAATACTCTTTTGAATATTCGTGTTCTGATATTTGACCGTCATGCAGCAATTAATGTGTTTCATTTTGTTAAAATGTTCGTACTGATTATTAAAGTGTATTGAAAAACCAAAACAAAAAATATATATTATATATATCAATTGATTTATACAAACTACTTTTGTACGATCAAAAATAAAATATTTTATTTTGTTTAATTTTATGAAAAATACATATAAGTCGAATGTGGCATGTATGTTTCAATCTTGTAATATACTTTCGAGTATTTAAATGGTGATCCAGAGTTTGATAACATTGTGTAATTTTGTAGTTCCTAAAGTTATTTTTATAATAATTCATAGGCTGTATAAATTAAGCTTATTTAACAAATATATTAAATAAATGACCTTAATTTAAAAAATAAAGTAAGCTTTTAAAATATTTTTGGGCAAACTTTTACACGCATAAATATATAAAAATTTATTTTCCAAATAAGTTCAAGTATATCATAAAAATATATCATATCTGCTGTGGTTATTAAATGTTATTGCATTTTAATAAAGATTGTTAATTACAGTTTTAAACATGTATATATCCATTATATGCATATCACTTAGAATGATAGTATGAACATAATTTGGTTCACCATTTAAACTACTTCAAAGGTTTTGAGTGATTTTCATACATCTCAGGGCAGCTCACTTTATCGCTAAATCTTGGTCTTCTAGTTGTACGACTTAGTCGACATTATTTACAAGATTTACAGAGTAGGGATTAACACGATAAATACTAGCAAAAAACTCTTTAAAAGCGGATTTGCCGCTCGTTCAATCTACGTCTGGCTGTTATGGCTTCTTTAGGAAAATCAGCGCTTCTTCGTCAATAAATAAACTGAACGAAAAAGAATTAAGATTAATTAAGAAACAAAGTCCGTTACACTCTTCCGACAATAGGCGAAATCAATCATTTAGTTTAAAAATATCTGGATAGCCTTCTGGATGCATTTTTATCTTCGAACAAACATTTTGTAAAACTTGTTTTAGTCACTGTATAAAGTAATATTTTAGTGTTTGTATAAAAGTTTTTGTTTATAATTGTACTTATTCTTAATTTCTCATTTCCTAATCACTTACTTAATGTCGTTACTTGTCCAATGAAATTATATTTACATATATTACCATTTTTCTGCAAACGAACTTTAGATATAATAGTTGAATAAAAGGATTTATACAAACATCTACATCATCAAAACAAACAAATTTTATTCTAGTAGAAGGTGACATGAATATTTAAGATGTTGGAGGATTGTTCCGAAATTGTACTGTTCAACTGCAATATCTTATTGTTAAGTAGTAACTAGAAGACCTTTGAATAAAAATGCAATAATTATTTTGTAAAAGGTTTTGTATAGCTTATTATTATTATAATTTATATATCCCTCGTAATTGCTATTGAATTGTAGATTTAAATAGATTTTGAGAAATAGATCTTTTATAACGTTCCTATTCATATTATTTTTAAAAACTACTTTTATTGACCATAACTGAACTTTTCTTACTTTATATATTATTTACATTCTTATATAATATAAAAAATTTGTGATAACAAAATTTCAATAAATATATTTAAGGTTTACGTGTATAATAAAATAGAATAACAAATATAAAATTTGTTATGGTCAAATCCATCTCAAATCACGTGATCCGAGTATGCCTATGTCACAGATTATTTTGAAATTAAAGTATTTATGTTCTCCAAAAATTATTTGAGACGCATTTTTTATTTTTCTGTTGCATAAAAATTGCATGATTTCAGTGATGGCGAAAAATTCCGAGAAAATCGTTACTTATAAGAAATAACTTTTCTCAATGTCATTTTCAAACTGCTACTGTTTCACTCGTTTTTTAAGCTTTGATTTATAATTTCACTCAGTTTTGAGCCCACATTCACGTCCGTGATAGAGGATGTAAATACCTATCTATAGAGATATATGTGAGATTTCGGGTTTTTGCGCGAGGACAGCGAACACTAATGGGATAAAACACAAACTAACTTAATGTTTATAGTCAATGATATATCAGTCAATATAAAGGTTTTTATGAAAATATTAAAAAACGATGGTGAGGGTCAACCCAGGATGTAAAAAAATTTCTCAACTCAAAGTTTCATTCTAAATCACAACGTTTCGCTAGTCTGCTTTGCTAGCCTCCTCAGGTGAACATGAGTCGTCGGCGGCGATGTAGTCTGTATAGAGGTTCTGACACAGAGCTTCGGCTCTTTAAACATTTGTAACGAGTTATGTAATTGTAATAAATGTTCACCTGAAGGGTTGACCCTCACCATCGTTTTTTAATATTTTCATTGTACTATGGAGGGTGGATACTACCAAAATTATAAAGGTTTTTATCTTTGTGCGCATGTGAGTAATATACATATATGTACACACGCCGACTTAACATGTACCAAGAAATGTTCGGTATCTGCTATATTTATTACACCTCTAGTATCTTTTTAAACTATCATTTTTTTTTTTTAAATTATTACATATTTACATCTTATCAACTTAACTACGATGTCTAAATATTTCTCAATGAAGAGAATCTAATGTGCAGATTGATTACTAAAGCACGTAAAAATTTGTTACAAATCAAATTTAGTATATTTCAAACAAATTGAGGATCATGCTCATCCATGAAAGCACCTTCTATCCTGATTTACTGATAAGAATTTTTACGTCGGTCTTATAGTCTTATACATTGAATTAATTAATATCAGTTTTTAATTATCCTGATTTACCTTTGATACTCTCTACATATCTATGTAAAGATTGTCACAATTGTGTTTTAGAATAGAATTGGTAAGTAGCATTCACAATAAAGATGAAGATTTTTTTACCAAGTACTCGACTTAAGAGGAACCATCTTATACGTGTAATATCAATTGAAAATTACGTAAAAAAGAAGAAGAAAAATATACTTTCAAAATTGTCTAACACCCTCGATGTGAAGTATGTTGAACAATGTTCCGACGTTTCTATCAAAGTAAATTGTACAGAATGGGTACAAAATGTAGGTTTAGCCTTGCAAAGTGTTCTAACGTATCAGAAAAAATAAAAATTCTAACTTTGCTATGCTCATCCTTAAAATTATCATTGTATCAGACGGCGCCGCTATAGCCACTGATTTTGTAGAGCACGTTAAAATATACAGATGCAATTAAAATAATGCTTGCTACTTGCATCCTAAGTATCTTGGAATTCAAAAACTCATATATAGACATCTGATCGTCTGCTTACTGAAGAAGAACAATGAAGCATAAAAAAACAAAGGTAGTTATAAAAATAAAAAATCTAGAATGCTCAAATCAAAAAATAAAATACATCAAGCGTAAAATTTTGTACATACGGCGTGCTTATGTGTACATATGTATTACTTACTTACGCATACAGATAAAACCCTTACATTGACTGTTATATCATTGACTATAAGCTTTAAGCGTGAAAAATTTGTTTGTATTTTATCTCACAGTGTTCGCATTCCCCGCGCAAAACCCCCGAATCTCACATATATGTCTATATATAGGTATTCACATCCTTTATCATCACAAACAAATTCAGGAAAAAATTTATTTTTCTTAAAAGTGCATTTTTCAGCAAAAAGTGCATAATTCGTGCATTTTTTTAATTTTCACATAAAGGATTTGATTACGTCCTTTATGTTATAAAGAGGGTTTAATACTGACAAGGAGAGGGTCTCAACTGCGGGAAACGGATTTTAGCGGTCATTGGAGAGTCGATTTCTGGTACCTAAAAATGAAGCCCAGTGCTCACAATTCCCTAATATCCTCTATTTCGTTAAACAATTATGTCTCTTTTATTGAGTGTCATTGCAAATATTTATATGGTAAGAAAACGAGCAAAAAAGTAGACAGTAACAGCTAAAATTTAAGCCCTCATTCATTAAAAAATATTGATTTTTCACAAGCAATCAAAGATAGCGTAAGAAAATGATTAAAAATATGTCTTCATTTTAACCGATTAAATGGATCGTATTTTTAACCATTTTCGTACGCTATCTTTAATTGCTTGTAACTTCCTGAAAAATCAATATTTCTTAACGAATCAGGACTTAAATTTTAGCTTTTACTGTCTACTTTTACAATTTCTTTTGCTCTTTTTTTTACTATAACGAAGTTCCCAGATAAAATACGGAGAAAATAAGTATCTCGGTTCTCCGTATTCTATTGAACTCGTTTGGCTCTCGTTTCCCCGAATTCGTGCA
>JAPYZP010002590.1:0-26364 GCA_030522985.1 Torymus sinensis
AGAAAAAAAGAGAGAGAGAAAGAAATCCTTCTCTCGCCTCCTCCTGGGAAACTCGCGCTCGCTACTCGCGCACATATAAATTTCGCAACGCGGAAGCAACAGATTTACCCCCACCCTACGATTAATAAATAGAAAAAGAGCGGCGGCGGTTCCCGCGGGAGGAGAGGGTGAGAGCGTTAACCTCCCTTATCGGCCGCTCGCGATCGGAATTCCTTCACGAAGCGAATATCCTGGACGATTCTCTTGTCCCTCTCGCTCGCGGCCGCAGAGCAGCCGCACACGCTCTCTCTTTGTCCCGTCCCGCGCCTCGTTTTCCGCCTCTCCCCGCGTCTCTCTCTGTGTGTGTGTGTGCACGCGCACACGAGGGAGCAGCAGCTGACATTTTTTTTCGAGATGGAGGGAGATCGAGAGGCGCGCGAGTGCCTCTCTCGCTCGTTATATATGTACGTAGGAGTAGCTGGATAAATAAATAGACGAGAGGGGTTTCCAAATATTAAACAGATGCGATGTGCGCTGTGCACGAGGAGGTTATTTTGAACCTTTGGATAGCTTCGTTGTTTATAACGTGGGTGGTATACTGATTATAAACGAATATTATCTGTAAATGAGACATTAATATTTGCTGTAATTTACTTGCCTCGATGTACCTACTCAATCATCGAGTGCCATATTTGTACCGAGCAAACGTCATGTTTTCCATACACACAAAGTACGTGTACGTTAAAGACCCTCTTTAATTTTGAAGAATTAAAAACAGATAGCTATACTTTTGTAAGTATGACGTAACATCTCGGGGCCGAAATCTTCAAGGCCACATATATATCCATCCGCTCGAGAGAGAGAGGCGAATCCCAGTAACATCTCCCAGGGCAATCAACATCTCATCACTCGCGGGAACAATATACAAAGCAGATCAGGCGCGCTTATACCTTGAAAGCCGTGGCGCGAGCGCGCGAGGTTCAGCGACCCTTTATCAGCCGGCGAGGATCGATAATATCCGAATCATCGCGCTGTAATACGCTCATACGCGCCGACTCACCGAATTTTCCCTCCCCCATTGCTAAACAATGCCGCGCGCGCGCGCGCCCGGTCGGTTTAAAAGAATGCCGGTGATGGATATATGCGCAGGAAACATAAGGTGGTTGCGGGGTGGGAGAATCAAGTGTCACGGTTCGACGCGCGCGCTTCCGCGAATGCCGGCGTTTCGTTTTTTTCATTGCGGATGAACGTGAATGCTAATTTCGATGGCGAAGGTATGGCAGTGGGATATACGAGAGGCTGGGCTGGCTGGTGGGATGGTTATGTTTTTGTTTACGATAGAGAGTGAAAATTTGAATATTGCATATCAAAATCCCAACTAAATACCTAATTTATTTTATTTATAAAATCGATTCAAACCTTTAACATATCGACCGTTACCAAGCGCAAATTAACGAATTTCCTACATCAAACAGTATACCGCCGCGTTATTAATTCATTGCGGACTCGGCTCGCTGAACAAAGCCAAACAACGGCTCTCTCTCTCTCCAGCGCCGGTAAGACGGCGAAAGATGACATCCAAAAACCGATAAGAGCCCATTCACTTTGGAGCCCATCTCTCTCACTTAACTTCGCGCGGTGTATATACCCTCGAAAATCCTTATACCCGCTCTTATCTATCCTCCTCCCCCCCCTTTGAGTTTCCACGACGCGCGCGGGATCAACGACCTCGCGCGAAAAAGAATTCAAGGTCGCTCTCCGCTGAGCAAGAGAGAGAGAGCACCTTCCCACGAGCACAGTTTTCCCGAGCACGCGAGAGCTGCCGCGTAATCGATCACGTAAACGAGAACCGCCGCAGCCGCCGCCGCCGCGGTCGGGGTCATTAACGACGTTATTATTAGAGGGGGGAGGGGAGGGCAAGAGTAGACTACGTCACGGTTTCCTTTGTTACACCTGCCGCGCGCTCGTGGAATTGTATCGCGGTATGAGGAACGAGCCAAGTGTATGTGTGTGGATTTCGGGGGATTAGAGGTGCGGAAATGCCGAATTGCGGGTATGGGACTGTGTACAGTGTTGAGTACCAGGAATGTTTATCATTGAATTTTGCAATTTATTTATTTCCTTGGTACGTGGAAGAGTAATTAAAACATTCGTATGTAGAAATGTTTTAACTAAGCTTATACACCGACGCGTTTAATTATTGTTGATACTTGAGAGAAACAAAATACGAATTTCGACAATTTATATTTGTAAATAACAAATATTTGTCCGATAGTTAAACTTCGTCTTTCAAAAACATCAAGTAGAATGCGAAATGAGTGCAGGTAAATATTGAAAAAAGGATATCACTCTGTCGAAAAATGCTAAAGAATACATCACGTACGTCTGCTTTATACTTCTTTTTATATTAAAAAAAAACAAAAACGTACAAAAAGAAGAAACAAAAACTGAAATAAAGCTATATCATAAAAAAGTGGTATTCGACAAAACAATTACAACTGAAATTAAACTCAGAGCACGGACTGTAACCACCGCGACGCGGGCTTCCATTGAGATATTACCTCCGAAAAACCGGGCGTTCGCGCACGCGGTCATTCACACCGCGCAGCGCAGCCACCCGCACAAAGAGATGCCTCAAAGATCCGCGCGCGCCATACGTACACACATACTCCTCTCTCCCTCGGCGAGTACGAGAAAAAGTCAAGTACGTACGTAGGTACGTGTACGTAGGTGAGAGCGCGAGCGGTGTTCTCCGGTTCGTCGACCCGCGATCGTGACCTTGGCGAAAGAGATAGAACGCGCGCGCGCGCGCTCAGGTGAGCCGAGCTAGCGAGCGAGCGATTTAATTAAAGGGTCGGCACACAGAGAAGCTGCGCGAGTGTGTGTGTGTGTGTGTAGTGGAGAAAGAGAGCTGGGTGGATTTGATGAGTAGGTAGAGAGAATAGCTCTGCGGCGATCGATCGATTTTCTTTTTTTCGATGGGGGAGCTGTATAGCGCGACTGAGGTTTCGTTTGTTTCTTGGCGAACGCGGGTATAACGTTGATTTCGCATCGGACGCCTTTGTTATCCCAGTGTGCAGGCGAATATTATATGAAAATGGAAAAAGTTTTATGGATAAATGATATTATTGCTCTCTGTGCTGTAGTTTTTAATTCCATTAGTTGAAAAGCTTTTCTTTGTCGGTATGTAAAATCGGCTGTTGCCATAGTGATGAATAATGATTTAAATGCATTTTTTACACCGCGGCTTCAATACGGGAATGGAGGCAAATTGATTGATACAAGTTTTAATATTCCATATACCTGTAATTCCGCGAATTCCGACAATCGAATACACGTGGATTATAAATCCGCAATTACTCCGACGAATGGATATTAGTTTTCTGATACAGACGTACAAAGGCCACACATCCTTTTATGAAATTTTTTTCGATAAGTAATTAGTGTTACGAAAACATTACACATAAAGCTCCTAAAAAATTAAAACTATAATCTTCCGAATTCTCACAATCTCACGACTCCTCTCGGAAAAAGGCCCAACCTTATATACTCGCGAGTAAGTATCGCGCAGAGAGCACTTAATCACCGTGTTCCTCGAGCCACCGCGCAACCACTACCACAACAGCAAAAAGAAGAAGAAAAAAAACTCGTAGAGAGAGCCTCGCCTTCTCGCGACGCCGTGAATTACTTCACAGTCCGTGCATTACGACGTAATGGTAAACAAGCGCTCGCGCTCTAGCCGTGGGAATTCCGGCTCCGCTGAACTAACACACCGCGCGCCGCTGTCGATTTCATTGCCGCGCGGCAGCTATATTTAACCGCGGCGCGCGCAAGAGTCTTCCCTTCGCTGATCGATGACGAGCCGATCTCGCGATTTGTATTTATCGGCGGCGCGGAGGAAGAAGAAGGGTTCGCGATGGCCTCGATTCTTTCGGGGATGAGTAAGGCGACGAGTGACGGGGATATCGGGTGAGTCAGGCTTTCATAGCAAGACCGATGAAGGTTCTTTTTTTGTATTGCTATCTTGAAACGGTGTGCATAGCTACGAGCGTTTTATTCGCTCGCGTATCTATTTTCGTTAAGATGATGTACTTTATTAAATCTCTTCTGTGCAAAGTTGCTCGCGTCTATTTATACAATTCCACCTTTCAAATTATACCGAATCTAAAAATAAAAACCACCTTCTAACCCCGAAACTTTCACACCCCTCGCTCTGCAGAACACAAAAAAAGCTCGAGACGAGTTTCTTTTTGCAAAACTAAAAACCCTTTTTACGCGGGCGACCGCCTGACCTTCCCAGCCGCCTTCGTCGTGAAAGAACACCGTGTATATAACGCTTACACTTACACGTATAAGAGGCGCGCACGTACGTCACCGCTGCGGGCGGCTATACCTTAATTGGATCTCGCCGCGGCTCTCTCTCGTGTATATATTTTTATCCCGATCTGTTGCGCGGCGGCCGCGGCTTGTTGCGCCGCGTCTGATGTTTATATGCACGAACGCGTGCGCGATGCGAGCAGCCGTCTCCGATCGACTGACGTAATGCGCGAGAGATGGCAGAGATAATACCGTGCATAATGTAGGCTCGGCCGATCGTTTTTTTCTTTTTAGTTTGTTTAGATTTATCACGAATAGATGGATTTATTCGATTAATCAAAGGTATAAGGCCGTATCCCAGTAAACACGCAGTGTTTTATAGCACTCCCAAGCGGTTGAAAGAAATAATTTTCTATATACCCTAACGATTGAGAAGCATTTTGGTAGCGTATAACGCAACTGAGCCTTCTTTCCCTTTTAAGGTGCCAACTAACGCTTGTAATTCCGTTTTCTGATTGCAGGTATGCCGGTTGACTGAAGATGGCCTCGCCGACACCATCGCTGGAATCGCGCGCGAATTCCCTCGGTTCCCTGGCCTCGCTGTCGCCGCTCACGGTGAGCGGCAGCTCGCCCCCGGCGAGCGACTCGGCCATCTGCGACGTCGACAGCTGCGACCTCTGCCTCGACGCGCCGCTGGCCAACAAGCCCGGCGACGCGCCCTGTCCCCGCTGCCGGCTCGGCACCAGCTCATCGGCCGCGACTAGCGCCAGCAGCGCCGCCAGCAACAACAGCACCAGCAGCCTCCTGCAGAACGGCACGACCTCCCTCAACGGGCCCAACAGCGCCAACGGCAACAACCACAGCAACCACAACAGCAGCGGCGGCAGCACAGGCAGCTCCACGCAGACGACCCTCAACGGCGGCGTGCGCTGCACCGGCTGCAAGAGCACCGAGTCAGACGCGGTAGCCCGCTGCTTCGACTGCGCAAATTTCCTCTGCCCCAACTGCGTGATGGCGCACCAGTTCATGCACTGCTTCGAGGGCCACCGTGTCCTCAACCTCGGCGACTCGAAGCTCGGCGAGGGCGGCAACAACGGCACGAGCAACGGCCTCGGCGAGTCGACGGGCAAGCCCAACGGCGCGCCCAACGGCGGCAACGGCGGCGGCGGTGGCAACAACAGCCTCGTGCAGAGCCTCGCCGGCGGTGGCGGCTCCCTTGTGATCAACGGCGGCAACGGCGAGAAGGCCCTCTTCTGCCCGCGCCACAAGAGCGAGCTGCTCAAGTACTACTGTCGCAGCTGCACCGTGCCCGTCTGCAAGGAGTGCACCCACTCGGAGCACCCGAGCCCGCTCCACGACTGCGCGCACATATCCGAGGTCGGGCCCCAGCAGCTCGAGTCTATCTCGCGCGCCGTGCAGGAGTGCCGCTCCAAGGCCCAGGAGATCCGGGCGGCGGTCAAGACGGCCGACCACGGCGCCGCCAGACTGCAGGTCCAGTACCACAAGGCCCAGAACGAGATCAACGACACCTTCCAGTTCTACCGGTCGATGCTCGAGGAGCGCAAGCAGGAGCTGCTGAAGGAGCTCGAGTCGATATTCTCGGCCAAGCAGATATCGCTGGGCGTCGTCACGCAGAAGGCCAACGAGATGGCCGACAAGATACAGCAGACCTGCGAGTTCGTCGACAGGCTGACCAAGTACACGACCGTGACGGAGGTGCTGATGGTGAAGAAGCTGCTCGACTCCAAGCTCCAGCTGATGCTCAGCTACAACCCGGACATAAGCAGCCAGTGCGCGGACCTCGAGTTCGTCAGCAACTACCAGGCGATCCAGGTGGGCGTGCGCAACACCTTCGGCTACGTGCGCAGCAGCAGCGAGAGCAACGCCGGCCCGAGCAAGCAGCCGCCGATCGCAAGACCCACGGCCGTCAGCCAGGCGAACGGCATCAACGGCAGCGCCGGGAGCAGCAGCAACGCGAGCAGCGGACCGGGCAGCGCGGGCTCCCTCGGGGGCCTGCTCCTGGACCGGCCCTACAGCAACGGGCTCATATCCTCCGCGGGCTCCAACTGCCAGAGCACCTCGCCCTCGCCCTTCGAGAGCAGCGGCAGCGTCATCAGCAAGCGCTTCTCCTCGGCCAACAGCCTGGGGCCCTTCTCCACGACCATCAGCGACCTCAACCTCAACGGCATGAACAACCCGTACGAGAAGTGGAGCAACGGCGGCTCGGACCCCTACCCGGTCTCCGTCTCGACCAACGACCACTTCCCCATGCCGGCGGTCGCCTCGGCCCAATCCGCGCCCGGTGAATCCGTGCTGGACCTCACCTCCAAGCTCATACCCACCACGGCGATATTCCCGCTCAAGAGCCAGATCAAGCGGCAGAAGATGATCTATCACTGCAAGTTCGGCGAGTTCGGCGTGATGGAGGGCCAGTTCACGGAGCCGTCCGGCGTCGCGGTGAACGCGCAGAACGACATAATCGTCGCCGACACCAACAACCATCGCATCCAGATCTTCGACAAGGAGGGCCGCTTCAAGTTCCAGTTCGGCGAGTGCGGCAAGCGCGACGGCCAGCTGCTCTATCCGAATCGCGTGGCGGTGGTGCGCACCTCGGGCGACATTATCGTCACCGAGCGCTCGCCCACACACCAAATACAGATCTACAATCAGTACGGCCAGTTCGTGCGGAAATTCGGCGCCAACATCCTGCAGCATCCGCGCGGCGTCACCGTCGACTCCAAGGGCCGCATCGTCGTCGTCGAATGCAAGGTCATGAGGGTGATTATCTTCGACCAGGCGGGCAACGTGCTCCAGAAGTTCGGCTGCTCGAAGCACCTCGAGTTCCCCAACGGCGTCGTCGTCAACGACAAGCAGGAGATCTTCATCAGCGACAATCGCGCCCACTGCGTCAAGGTGTTCAACTACGAGGGCGCCTATCTGCGCCAGATCGGCGGCGAGGGCATCACGAACTACCCGATCGGCGTGGGCATAAACGCCGCCGGCGAGATCCTGATCGCCGACAACCACAACAACTTCAACCTCACCATCTTCACGCAGGACGGCCAGTTAGTTTCGGCCCTCGAGTCGAAGGTGAAGCACGCCCAGTGCTTCGACGTCGCCCTCATGGACGACGGCAGCGTCGTGCTCGCGAGCAAGGATTACCGGCTCTACATCTACCGCTACGTGCAGGTGCCGCCAATCGGCATATAGAGCCGCGTTCAGAGACAGCGATGACGCGCCCTTTTCTACGCCCGGACAGCAGCCACAGCAGCGGCGGCGGCGGCAGCAGCAGCGGCAGCAACGAAGAGGGACTGAGCAGATCAAGACGACGGAGGAAGGAAGTGTGTTTGTATGATATAAGGCAATGCTGTCCTCTCGTTTCTCTGCGAGACTAATATATATTTCCGACTTCGGCCCCCCTTTTTGTTTTTCCTCTTTGTGCGTGTGACACTGTCTCTGTCTCTCTCCTTGGTTTTTCTTTTCCCCCGTCTCAGCGCGTTTGTACACACGCACACACACCGGACGCCGCCTGCACCAGAAGAAGAGGAGCGCCGAGTCTCCGCCGGCTCCTTTCTCTCTCCGACACGCGTGAGAGCTCGAAAGGATGATGATCTCTCTTCTGAACACTTGTGTATGCGTGTGTATGTGCGTGTATGAGTGTGCGATTTCGCGCGTGCGCCAATAATCCGCGTCGCCGCGCGCCTGGTTGTTTTCAAAAATTGTTGTGCGCGAGGATGTGCGGAACGAGAGATGGACGAAGGGGCCGGCAGACGATGATAAAGTTTCACGAACAATATTAATTGTACTCGAGGAGAGGAGGAGACGAACTCACCAAGTGATATACGTATATTAGTTATATCGAGCCCATCGAATAAAAAAAAATGAAAAGAAAATGAAACGAGCGTGTCGATGATCATCGACCCGATTGCGAGGAGAGGAACGAGACGAGAAAAATTTAGAGAAACCCGAGAGATGTGAGTTTGGCAGCTTTTTTTCCGTTTTCGAAGAGTGAAAAGGGAAAAAGGAGATAAGAAGTAAGAAGATGACGGCGAACACCTACTGTGCGAGAATTGGAATGGGATGGAAAAAAAAATGAAAGAGAGAGATAAAAGAGAAGAGATGAAGATGAAACAGACGCGCGACAAAACTTACTTGTTAATGTTGTTATAAACTGAAAATACTGTTGTTGTTGTTTAGTTGTAGAGCTCGCCGCCGCTAGTCACTTTTCCCCCCTTTCATCCCTGTCCACTTTATCCCCTCTTCGCCTTCACCCTCTTCGTCCTTCATGATTATCGTCATATTTCACCCACACACACACCCCCCCACATCCATCCAGAGCGAAAAGAAAATTTTCATCCTTTCGGAATCTCTCTTTGATTAAGTGTAATCTCTCTTTTTCCTATGTGTGTTTATTTTTTATATACTTTGTACGTTTTAATTTTTTTTTCTACGTTCTGTTGACAAACTTGACTGTGTACTCGAGGCGCGTTCGATTCTCGAAAGGCATTTGATTTGAATAAGCAGACGAAAGCGTTTGAGCGAAAGTAATAACGAATTAGTAACGAGACAAAAGTGAAAAAGAGAGGCAATTGACTCTGATATAATAATGCGTTGTTTAGGTGGTGATTTTGTTGATACTTTTTTAGTTTTTTCTTTTTTTCTTCATTTTCCAATTCTCTTGCCTCAAGACTTTTATGTATAAAACTGCACCCGTCCCACACGCGCGCAGACCAAGGCACATCGCCGCGACTAAGGTGTACCGGGCCTCGAATGTTCTCGCGCATCTCCTCTTCGGCGCGCGCACGAGGGGATATTCCAAGAGAAAGAAGAACCGAAAGAACTCGAATGAGAGAGAGAGAGGGAAAGAGAGAGAAAAACAAAAAGACCGAAGTGACACGGCGACGATGAGAGACGGGAGAAAAAGAGCATAGATTTTTTCCCCGCGCGTGGCTCTTCATTGCACATACACACATTTTTTGTATCTCGTAACAATCGCCGTTGATTGTCGTGCCCTTGTAATTACGATCATCTGCACACCACAACTATTATCATTTTTTATTATTAATATTATTATTTCTTATTATTATATTATTATATTTTTATTATTATTAATATTATTATTATTACTATTTTTTATTGTACGACATAAGTAGTGCTTTTTGCGTATGTTCGCATTTAATAATTATTAGTTAGTTTGTATTTCTATTAATTAGTCATAATCGACGATCGCCAATTTACGAACGTAAAAGAGCCGAGATAAAAAGGAGAACTGAGTGTAAGCGTGAGTGTGTGAGATGCTAAACTCGAGTTTAATCGTTATTTGCGAATGTGTTTTTTCCTTTTTTTTCCGTTTGTATGTTTTACTGCGGCGACTGTGCGCGAAGCGAACTTAAAAAGAAAACAAAAACGATGAGCGCGAAAGAGTAACCGCGCGCGCTCGAGGCGATGCGCAGATATACCTAGCGATCCGGAAAAAATTGCGCCAACGGTCTCTACCTCGCGCATTAGGAAAAAAAATGTGCATTTTTCGCATTTAATGTATTCTCGTGGACAATACCGCCCGCGCTCCGTTGTATTTTTATTACTATCCCCTTTTTTACGTACAGAACGTGAGATCGACTCGATGCGTGTGGTTATCGATTGTTTGTTTTTTTTCGTCTCCATCCCTAGTAGCTACTCTTCTTACTTACACAATGTTTGTGCGCGAGTCGCCGGTTATCGATGTTAAAAAAAAAAGTAAAGTAAAAGCGAGGTAGTTTCTTGTTTATCCATTTGTGTGAAAAATTGTTTTATACGCGTTATGTGCGATTAAATAGACTCGCGTCCGTGCTGGTGTGTCGATGTTAAGTATTACTTTTGTTTTTTATCTCGACTGCCGTCGCGCTGATTTCAAACAATTTCTTAACAAACTTTTATAAGCAAGAAACGACGCGCTTAATTTTTCTTGATGACAATCATAAAACGAAAGACGTTGTATAGTTAACAGCGAACGATTCGATAATGAGCGGCTCGGACACAATCGCCGATTCTTTTTACGATGAAAGAGTGGAAAAAAGATTCGCACAGCAAAAAAAAAGACGCATCAGTTTTTCGCTCTTTTTAAATAGAAACGTAATAAGGCGGATGAGAAAGGAAGTAGGGACGGAAATTGAAGGCCCCTCCCTCCAGTATTACGCGCTCGTGCGACGTTTTTCAAAACTTTCCGGACTATTTTTTGTTTCGTGCGTTTTTTATTATTATTATCTTATCACTATTGACTAATATTATTGTTTAGAATTTAGAAAATGAATGAGAAAGAGAATAAATGATCGTGCGAGTTCGCGAAGTCTTTTTGTGAAAAAAGAGAAAACGAAACTTAAAAGAGAAAAATGGGCGATTGGTCGAATCGCGTGAGTCTGTATTTTCCTACGAACGCTAGATCGACGAAAAGCTCAACGTAGCATGTACGATCCTCTTCCTCGACATCCGTTGTGTTTTCACTTTAGTTACGATGATTATTATTATTATTATTATTATTATTATTATTTTTTTGTATGACTATTAGGAACCCCATTTTTTATTATTATTTTTTTTTTAGTAGTGCCGTAGTCAAGTAGTGAGTATAACGAATTGTACATCCTTCACGTAAGAGTTTATATTTTCCTACTTATTTGCCTCTTTAGTTTTTTTTTGTCTGTTAACTAGGTTTTTTCCTCTCTTTGTTCCATTTTGTGTTTATTTTTTAGTTTTTTTTTCCTTTTTCCGTTCATGTTTCTCGATTTTTGTTTTTGATTTTCTGACCCCCCCGCCGAAAGTAGTGAGACACCGAGCCGAAACTACGGGCACACTGGAACTGTCAGAGTGTAGTTTGCGTCTGTTCGCGCATATTATTTTTCGAAAAATAAAAAAAATTTAGATAAAAACCACGGTCTTTAAGTTTGTTCTGAACTTATAGGATCGATGATCGAGCGCGTTCGCACACATAAGTATTAATACACAAACGTACGATTCCTTCTTTTAGGTTTTTTTTTTATCAATTATTACTATATTATTATCAATATTATTATTAACTATTATTATTATTATTGTTGGATGGGTCGGGTACGCGCGCGTGTCTCGACCACATGCATGTGTTTTCTCTCTTTTTTATTATTATCAATTATCAACGCCGTTATTAATGCTATTTACTACTATATGCCCCTCTCTCTGCTCCCCCCAATGGACAGCTAACCGCGCAAACTACGATTCGGATATTGTTTTGTAGCCGAGAACAGCGTCACTGCCGCACGCGTGCATCGCGAGCAAAGGGGGGGAACTTGCGGGTTTTCAGCGGCTCGCTCGATCGACGCGCGTGAAATCTATGTGTATGGTGTGCGAGAGGAGCGTGAGCGCGAGGAACCAAAGTTACCGCACGCGCGGGTTCGAGGACTCGTCGCGCGGGCTTCGGAGTCGCTTTTACGCTGCAGCTCTCGCACGCCGCGTCTAACAACGAAGCCCCTTTCTTTTGCGGGTGCGCGTGATTCCGGCGACGAGCGGTCTTGCATTACAGAATTCGCTGAAGAAAAAATTCCTTGAATTCCGAGCGAATGTCTCGCGGTTTGGCTGGTATTCGCTTTGAATTCAAATTTATAGCATACTCGAAGAGATTAATTAATGTTGTTGTTTCCATCGCGCGAGCTTAGTGCAAGACCGCAGGCGCGCGATCGACTCACGCGGACCCTCGAAAAGCCCGGAATTCGGTGTGACGTTTTTTTGTTTTACTTGCCATGTACTTACCTTGACACCGTGCACTAGTTGACTTTTAACTGATACGTTTCTTTCCTTTTTTTTTTTAAACATTTCACGTACGTACTCGTCTTCGATGGAGCGAGCCGCGATAAGGGCAATCGAGCCCGCGAACTAAAAATCCCCTGCCGACTGACGAGAATCAAAATTTTCGAGCGACGCGATGCGCGTACCGATAAGAGAAACAAAAAGACACAAACTTTTCCTTCTTTTGTACAACAGTGACGATATATATATATTAGATAAGTTTCGCCGAACTGAACGTCTCCTTTTTTTTTCTCTACTATTAACTTGTATTATTATGCGTTGATGTACAAAACGATGCGGAACAGATCGTAATCTATACAGCTAAACACTTCTTTTTCTTTTCGTCGAGACTACGGAAGTTATTATAATCGTTGAGTAATAATTAGCAAGGCGCAGCAGGCAAAGAGACGACGAACAATCGTATTTTCTTAGGCGTATTATTATCGGTAGTTTTCTCTTTGCGCATTTAACGAAGTAAGAAAACAATGTCATATACACGGACACACATGCCGACCAATCGATTTGCTCTTAAATATGTGTATACGTTATGGACGGATTTTCCGTAGTGTCGCGTTGCCGAGGTTTCTTTTCTTCGCCGGTCTTTCACACAGCACACAAATACACAAACCGAACGATCCATTCCACTCTTGCCGAATACTATTTAAATAGTACACGTAATTAACGTCTATATAGTTTTCTTTTTTTATACGTTTTCCTGCGCTTCTGCGGACTTTGTCCCTTTCACACACATAACACACACTCACACACACACACACACGTGCATTCTTCGGTTGAGAATGATGGAAGCATGAAGCTGTTTGCGTGAGAAGAGAACGTTTGTGCGAGAGAGGCGAGAGAGTTTCGAGGGCCGCAGAAAGCGAAATGTTATATACATGCACAATAGCGGTATAACCGCGAAACGAGTGAATGAGACGTGTGTAAGAGAGAGCCCGACGCATTGCACACGCGACACGAGCTCAATAGGGAAAATGAACGCGAAACCACTACTGTCTCTCTTTTTGTATGGTTTGTTATGTTATTATTTTAAATGATACAACCCAATTGTTCTTAATTTAAATGTAAAGCGTATTTTTGTTTGTTTTTTAGTTATTTTTTTGTTGTAAAATGCTTTTTAATAATATTTTCAGTTCACATTACTCCACCGACTTGTGTTTTTATTTTGATTTTTACTCTATCTCTCTACACCTTCTTTTCTAAATTATGTGTTTTTATATTTTAGTTTTTTTTTTCTCCTGCATTGCGTCCTACCGCCTGCCTCTACTATGTGTATACTTCAACACCCCCGATCCTCCGACACATCACATAAAATTCCCCAGCCCTTTGAGTTCCTATGGCTTATACAAAAATGAAAACGACGAACTTCTAAAATGAGATGCCGCATCTCGCCGCCAACGTTAAACACAGAGAGGGCCCGAGCAAGGTGTACTTATATACATCGGCTTTTTCTCGAAAATTCGAGGGCTCGACAAAAGAAAAAAAAATGATAAAGAAAACCTGACATTCCAGAATGCTACATAACGTTGGCTCCGAGATGCCGGCGCGCACTAACGATAATAATAATAATGATCGAGGCGCAAGTATACATAGTGTCATCAGTGTCGCCTCGGGACGAAGTCGATGCCGACGACGACGAGGACGACGACGAGAGCAAAAACCTCCTTCGCCTTATTATAGCGAGAGCAAAGAAAAAGGTAAAAAAAAAACGTAACAGTGTAGTGTCTATTCAAGCACATTCCAGGTTCTCTATATAGTGATCGACGAGTAGCTGTGTTTTTTCTATGTAAGCGTATATAATATACAAAAGAAAAAAAAGAGACAAAGTAATGATAACAATAACGATACTCAAGCGAATTTTTGAAACTATAATAATATGTGCGTCGTATGTACTGGAGAGAAAGGAGAGCGAGGAGGAAAGAAAGAAAAGCAATGATCGAGCGCGCGCGTTCATTTCCTCGGCCTCGAAAGAAACCGAAACGGCGCCGCCGGCGGTAACGTAGCGCGCCCTCACAAAACATTCTACGGCAGCGAAAAAAATTGTTTATCAAGCGAAAGGGAATATTTTAATTATATGCGAGAGAGGACGGCAAAAAGATGAACGATACCACTGAGATGACTATAATTTTTATAATAAAATGAAAGACGACGAGGGCCGCGGCTAGACGCGAGCATTGTACCGCCGGCAAACGACGAACACGCGGGAAATTCGAAGGAGGATGTCGCGCGTTATTCTTACACGAGAAGTATATTCTCTCTCCAGATTTCGCCCTTGACTTCAGGATTTTCGTTATCCGTATGCAAAGGAAGAATGAAGAACAAACAAAGAAAAATAAAACAAAAGCTTTTACTTTCACATATCACAGGACAAGCGCGCGCGTACATGAGACTGAACTCGAGGGAGAGACGCGAATCCTCGTTTCGAATTTTCCGCTACCTTGCGAATCAAAAACCCAGCCAAAACCCGAGGAAAAAACTTTTTGGCACACGACCGACGAGTTTTTTCTTCCGGCACAATATTGGAACCGAGCGAAATTCAGCTACAGTCGCGAACGCGCATTAGATAGACCCGCGACGTCGATGGAATTCCAGGGGCTTTTCACGTTTCACATATCAATTGTTAAAGCTTGAGGAGACGAAGAAAGCGAATTTCCTCGACGTCGAGAGGCCAGGGGAAAAAGAAAAAAAAAAGAGTGAAAATAATGCGCTTTCGTGGCTTATCGAGGAAGTGAACGTTGTGCCGCCACCAGTAATCGAAGCGGTTAATTATTTTGCAGAATAACGAGTGGACGGGCGAATAATATTGTCGAATTGAGTAACGAAAGCCGTGATACGAATATGCTAGTCGGTGCATGGGCGGTGCACACAACATACACACGATATATATATAGAATTGAACATGTTTAATATATATATATCTGTATTGAGAGAAACGCGCGGGGAGACGAGGCGGAGCAATCGTTGTGTAATTAACTGAGGCACACACTCACACACGTAATTAATGTACGCACGAGAATGAGAGATAGGCGACCATAACGATGTAAGTTTTAATTCTTAAGGTTTTAAGGGGGTTCGAGAGACAGGTTGATTGAGAGAACAGCAGCAGCAACAACCGTTGAGGCGATGGGAAGAAATATAAGAGGAGAAAAAAACGAATTAACCCGTCCGCGGCGCTCGGCGATCGATTATTAACTACTGGTTAACAAAAGAGTTGAAACGACAAACAAAAAAAAAAAAAAACAAGTTTTTAGGATTTAGCGTTCGGATATAGATGACAAATATAATTTTGTACGTTCGCAAAACGCGCGCCAAAAAAAAAAAAAAAGTTGGCGATGATGATGACGATGATGAAAGGAGTACTTGATAAAAACATTATGCACACTATTCTTCCCGGGCCCAAATAATAATGTTATACTTGTATGAGAGAGTGGGAGAGAAAGCGAGAAAAGTGATGATGAGAGATGATAGAGCCGAGGAGAGGATTTGCATAGTTGATTACTATTTTTAATTATTATTAACATTAATACCACTTCGTACATTGTATTGTTGCATGCCTAGTTAACGTATTAAATAATAAATTAAGGGCAAGGAGGACGCGAGAGCTCCAAATTTTTGTCGCGATGGTTAAAGATCATTTTTGGGGCTAAGACGATGATATAAGGTGTTTTAAGCGTATAAGGGACGGGAGTTGGAAAAGAGGTCATCTCTTTTTTTTCGCTTGTAACGCGAAAATAATCGTTTTCGTTATTTTCTAATAGTCACGTAAGGAAAAAAAAAAGAAAAAAAAATACAAAAGACGCGTCTTTCGCGTCCGCGAGGCCAGACGCCGAGGCGCGGAGGAGGCGATGGATAAAATTAACCCGCGAGTTTTTCGATAAACGACTAAAAGTGCGTATAAGAATAAACTCCGGGACGGGAAATAAAATGATAAGACGACCAATCGAGACCAGGTGAACGTTAGACGCCATTTCGATGAAAAATCCAAGCGGTCAGTTGGATTTTGTCGACAATGAGCTTCTGCAGGGGAAAAAGAAAAATAAACACACGCTCAATAACACAAAAAATAAAAAACACGTTACACGCGACATCGAATTTGAAATCGATCTTCCACGTAGAGGAAGTCGAGCGATCGCTCGACGATCGAGTGTTACTCATGAGAACCGTTAAAATTGGAAGTATAATGCGAAACGATTGTTGGGCTCCGCGGAGCCGATTAATAAATGCTCCTCCCGTAGAGAGCATCAAAACACGGCGGGAGAGTGCGCGGCGAGAGCCGAAGGAAGTGATTACGATATGATAAAGAATGTGTCAACGAGGGTACTCGAACAACACACAAAATATACTTGTACTTGCATGCTTCGAACACTTATTTTCCGGTAAGACTGAAAAATCAAACTGAATATAAAAAATAAAATAAAATAATTGGACAGGCGCTCGGGAATCGCACATATATAGTGTCCGCCCCGTCAATCAAACGTGTGCGGCGAGTGCGGCGAACGCGCGCGCGCGAAACTTCAAGCCGAACCCGACCGTGAAATTATTCGCGCGCCGATGAGGTGGCTAAGGTGGGAGAACAAAGGGAAAGTTGCGCTATTTTTTTCGGGGAGACACGGAGAAGCGGTCCGTCCATGGATGTGACTACCCAAAAAGAAAAGAAAAGATAAACAAAAAAAAAAATGGATTGGGAGGAATTCTATAAGATATGGGTGGGAATATGACGAATACATACATTCCTTTGCTGTTTTTGTTTACTTTGCGTCCGAGAGACGTTGTTACGCGTTACGCTGCATTTAATCCCTCACAGATACACATTACACACTGATAACACAGAGACACGCGTTGTTACACGAGATTTCGTTTTAACGGAAGGAAGAGCTGTGTTTCTCGTCGTTTGGTGTAACTTCTAGCGAGGCAGGAGATAACAAACATAACGAGACGACAATATAACAATATTTAAAAAAAAAATGTTTACGATACCCTCGTGAGGCTCGCTGTTGAAAAAAATAAAATGTTGAAAAAAACTCACGCGACATTACGTCGTCGCGAAACCAATAAGTGTACAGTCGAGTAATAACTAATAATTAAAAAAAAAAAAAAAAACATTGGATGTTGAATTAAAGAAAAAAAAAGCAAAAAACTTAAGTGGATAAAAACATTGTAGTACGTAGGAAGTTTTTCTCTCGCACGTCGAGATATCCGAGGGCGTAAGAGAGGAGAAAAAAAATAAAGCATTTTTCGGTGAGCGGCAGAGTTGCGCGCTAACACACACACTTTTACTGAAAGTAAAGAGAAAAACACAGTTTAGCCTGAGGTTAAAGACGTCGAGTGTATTTTTTCGTCGGCCATTTTGCGCGCACGCGCAGAGCCGCCCGCCATCTTGTTATTAAATTTTAAGTGTATACTTATTATACATAAATATTATTAACATATAACGATTGAATGTCTAGTCATGGCCTCTTGATAAAAAAAAAAAAAGAATAACAAACAACAACCTTTGCTACTTTGTATTGTGTATAACAGGATACACGTAAAATGGAGAAAGGGAGTAATATATATTTAAAACTAAAGAACAAACTAATTACTTAATAATTAACGATAGTCAGTAGGCGTAAACGGTCAATGATATATTCGAATATATCATCGTAAACATTTATTAATTATTATTAATATTATAGCCATTTATCGTCTTTATTATTATTTTTTTGTCATTTAATGAAAATGTCGACACTATTGTTTACGGTCGAGTTGCGTCGTGAATACTAAGAAGATTGCAAATTTTATCGCCAAAGTCACTATATTAACGATTATTATTGCGATGATTATTATTATTGTCTTTATTATTATTATTATTGTCATTGCTATTATAATTATTGACATTATTATTAACATTATTGCGAGCTCTATTTTTCATTAAAAATATGAGAGTATGAGAGAGTGATCGAGAGTGAAGAAAAAAAAATAAAAATTAAAGAGAGCGAGTCGCGAAGTTACATTTAAATAATTTATTTTTTATTACCACGTAAGCATTGTCGTGATTCGTTCCGTCAAATACCTTAAAACTCATATCTAATTAACTAACTTTGTATACATGTATTTAAATATTTATTATTATTGATAGTATTTATTAATTATTACTATTATTAACTATTTATTATTGCGTGAT
The DNA here is from genome assembly GCA_030522985.1 of Torymus sinensis. Taxonomy (NCBI): domain Eukaryota; kingdom Metazoa; phylum Arthropoda; class Insecta; order Hymenoptera; family Torymidae; genus Torymus; species Torymus sinensis. The sequence goes on from JAPYZP010002590.1 coordinate 18,266, forward strand.
GTGTACGCGAGGTACATGATAAACATTATTAAATTAAGATTAAGGAAGTTGATGTAGAGTAAGGGAAAGAAAAAAAAAATCAAGAATTTCGCCGCAAGCGAATTTCAACCCACAGCAAACTGAGAGCGCGTTGTTTGGCGAATTTTGCGTGTGAATTAAAAAGAAAAAAAAAAGAAGAGATGGAGAGTGAGAAAAATGAAAAACACAAATCCACAAACAGTGCGCGCACATCGGATCAGGTCGGATCGAGATATGATGTATTTTTTTAAATTTTCAACTTAAAAGAGTTAACGAATAAAAAAAATGGGAATAAAGAAAGTGAGAGACGACGAGGAGACGACCGAAAGAGCGGATGAGAACGAGAAAAGGAGTTGTCGAATAAGAAAAAAAAAAATTAACCCGGGAACAGAATAAAAAAAAACTATTTGTAGGTTTATAGATTTACCGTGCGTACTGAACCCACACACACAGAGAAAAAAAGAAACACATAATATACGCGTGCGGAGAAAATTTTGCGCGATACGCAGGAATGAAAAACGACGAGCACGAAGGAAGGGAAGGAACAGGTATAGAGAGCGAAGGATTGGCAGAGAGCGAGGCTAATTGCGAAGCGGCGAGAAAAAGCGAATTGAACCGACGACGGTGGGAATGAGTGCGAGAGAGAAAGAAGGAGAGAAAGAGAAAAATGCAAAATAGAGCAAGAAGAAACGAAACAGCGGAAGAACGTGGGAACGATTGATTGGTCGAAGCTCGACGACGCGCTTTTTTGGGGTCACTCTTGCTTCTTTTTGCATGCTGTCGTGGGGTCGAGAGGATATGGCATTTTTCATACCTGCGTTATAGCGTCGACAACTTCGGCGCACTCGCCTCGTTGAACTCCTTTTTTTTATCATTGCTCTATTACTATTATTATTACTATTATTATGATTATTATTATTATTGAGAAACTTATTGTAAGATTTTTCATAATTTTTATTTTTGTATGCTGACTCTGTCGAGAGTGAGAGAGAGAGATTGAAAGAGAGAAAACAATAAACACTTTTTACAACAACTCCACCTCTTGTTCACTTGTATCTTTCGTTTGAATTTTATTTTCTTTACTCATCCAATCACACAATTTCATACACAACATTTCATTTATTTCTTTTGTCAAATAATTATTTTTATATAATATAAGCGTATAACCATTGGTCCATATTGTTATAATGCTGAGAAAGAAAAAAGACAATCTTAAAAGTCGTGCTTCGACCAAAATCTGCACACCGATTGAGCCAAAATAAAAGCGCTAAAAAAGAAAAAATATAGATAAGAAGCTAGGGATACGGGAAAGTGGCGGTGACTTTTTTTATGCAGCTTTTTTTTTAACGACGAAACGAGAGAGAAAGAGAATAAGAATTAAGAATAGGGAAAAAAAATCCAAACCGCATTTTAAGAAAGTATACACGTACACGGAAAATCAACCCACACGGACGGAAGTTATGTAGAACGAGAGAAAAAAAAATTGTTGAAAGCGAAGTAAAATAAAAAAAAAAAAAATAAGTTTTTTCGCGATGCGCAGGGGATTATGGGGGAGTCCCGTTATACAACTATATTAAAGTATATATATATATCTTCATGTCAATTACTCTAGGGAACATCACACCGATATAAAAATAAAACAAAAAAAAAAGTAACCTCGAAACATTTTTCGCGGGCTCCACGCCGGAAGATGGCTCTTTTTATTGTCGATAAAACATAAAAAAAAAAATAATGATAATAACCACACTCGAACCACTTTCTTGTGAAAATCTTCAGCCGCCTCTATATACACTGCTACAATATATCGCGCGCGCACACTCGTGTCTTTCTTGCGATTCGCCTTCTTCCTTTAACTGATATACGTCTGTAGAGATTATCTTGTTCCAATTCTAAAAGCAACAATAATCATACAATAATAACGTCGTTGTGTATAAAGCGCGACGTTGATAGGACGTTTAATCAACGCGCCGCCGGACCATTGCTTTTTTCAGCTTCTTTGTTTGTTGCGCGGTCGACTATATACAGGAGCTTATTTGTCGCGAATAAGAAAACAGGAACGGGACATGGACCAAACCGAATTTCTTCCGAATTGTACGAACCACAAAACATGGCGCGCAAGCGCGCCTTAGACTTTGAATTTATTGAATTTTCAAACACCAGGCACAACCGGGGAATTCAGAATTTTGCAAAGGGAAACGGCGAACGCGGGAAAGACGACGAACGCGAAAATATAATCCTTTCTTAAGAGAAGAGGGAGAGGGAGAAAGATCAAAGCGAAGAACGATAAGGCGAGATATACGCATGAACTTTCTTTGGCGCACTGGATGTAACAGGGGGAGGGATATTATTGTCTGTAATGAGACCAGGATTTTTTACTTTCGAATGGTCTTTTACAAGCTGGAAGAGGGCGTAATTATTTGAAATCTTCATTCCCGTAGGGTATAATAATCGAGAGCAAAAGCGCTTGTTACGCGTCTTGAGGTTGACAAGAATTTTAGCCTATAACGACACAGAAACATTACTGTTTGCAAGAGAAGGTTAAGAATAGAGGATAGTTGCATTTTTTAGTTGAACCTATTTTCAATTTCGGACAATGTCTTCCTATTTCTTTTTTTATTGATACCGCGCAATTGGTCTTTTTTAATGTTTACATTCCTTTCATAAGTTTGTTCATTGAAATATAGTTAGATATTCGTTTTCTAATTCCCCTCGATCATAAACGAACAAGATATATATTCTTATGGGCCAACGACTTAACCAACCCACACATCATCCGACATTATTTCATCAAGCAACATATTCTTCGTCGCTACGCGATGCGCTGCTATACGCTCGAACTAATTCAATTTGCTAATAGTATACAATAAACTAACGTAACGCGATTATGGAACTTCAGAAAAATCCCAGGCAATTCCTTCCAGCCATAATAACGCGCCACGACGTGCGCATTAAACTTCACAACATCTCCGTATCAAAGAACCATCATGTGTATACTTCAACTCTCGTCTTCGGAATGACATCCCCGCCGTCGCGAAAAACATTTTTTCCCATAACTTCAACTGCGGTAGCCGGTGCCAGGACGACAAAGCGTGTATATATATAGGCGAAGCCGGTCCCTGCGCAACGGCCCGTGAAATGACGCCGTGCGAATTTGCACCTTCGCCGCAGCGCAGCGGTGACAGGAAGTCCCCGCGACAGCGTTCGCATTCCTCTCTCGCCTGCCGCGCGCGCGGGATATCTTTCGCACTGCGGTTTCTCCACGATATAATGCTCTCAAAGCGCTTATCGACCGATTGCCCGTATATATATTCGCCGATAATACCGTTCTTTAATTCACACGGATTCGCGCGCAAGAAGTTTATCATAAACGCCATTTCATTGATAAAATATAGTCGCAGTCTCTCGAGGAGGCGAAAAGGTGGAAAGAAACCGGAGGCGACGAAGAAGCAACGGCCGCGTGAACGAGCGTGTAGCGGCGCATTTAGGCGGGGAGTGAGGAGGAGGCGCGAGAGGGAGAGAAAAGGGGGGGGGGGGGACATCCCTTTGTCCGGGCCCACCGAGCGCGACGAGGTCTGTAATACGGCAGCGACGTCGCCCCTTTTGCGAACGCCTGGCGAGATGCGTGAATCGAAGTGTTGGAGGATTTAGCTGTTACGAATTTCGAAGGGATGCGGAAATATTTTCTTTCTTTTTTCTTTTTTCTTATTTGTGTAGAACGAGATGGAATTTTCGATGGAACTGCGCGGTAAGGTAAATTTGTTTAGTAAGAGAAGAGTATTTGCATTCGGAGTAAGAAGTTTCGTTATTTTCATTTTTTTTCGTGGGGACGTATAACGTTGATTGGAAGAAAAGTAATTTAGATGTAAAGTGGCTCGTGAAAATGTTGATAAGTTAATTTGTCTAACTAAAAGCTCTCCTAAAGAAAAGCAATCACATGAAGTATGACTCTATCATAAAGATTCGATGCAACGACTTGACGCTGGTATTATTAACTCCACTTTTGATTTCTCCCGTTTCCGCCAGGCGTTCAATCCGACAAAGGGCCGTTCCCAAAACTCAGGCAACAATAACAAAAAACCCTTTAACATCCGGATCGTCTAGACGGGCGGAAAGAAAAAAGTAGAACGACGGGCAGAGGCGAAAGAGGGGGGCAAAAGGCGAGACGAAAAATTGAAAATGGAAGAAACACACGTACACAGAGAGAGAGGCACAATGGGCCCTCCATTCTCTTTAATGCGCCGAAAAATATTTCGAGTGCACGCGCACACAAGTCGCGACTGCTACTTTTCATTTCCTCCGGGCCGTGTTCTTTATGGAGCCGCTCGGCGTGAACGGGGCCGAGCAAGTGGGGGGGAAAAGTAACGCTGCGTTTCCTCCATTTTCATTATGGCAAATTGTGACGAGAGCGGAGACGAAGGAGGAGGACCTTATTAAAGTAAATAGAGGGACGGAATAAAGGGGAGGGAAATAAAACGTGATGCACCGTGAGTAGAGGGAATTCCACATTGTTGACGGAAACGAGGACGAGGATGTAACGAAGTCAGTGAGGAAGGTTGTGTGTGTGTGTGATCATTAAATTTTCCCGATATAAAATGTCGTATTATATTCGTGTTGCTGTATCGACGAACAATTATATTATATATATACATATATATATACGTGTATTGTGTAAGGTATTTGTATTTTTTAATTGACGGAAGAAAATGAGATGCGTTTTGCTCGCATTGTTAACGGAGGGGAAGCCACACAGTAAAGAAAAAAAGGGGGACAGGAAGCAGGGAAAATCGGTCGATCGCGCGTCTCAGGCCCGCGGCGATCATTGTTTTAGCGACATTCCAAATACGCGCGCGTTACAAAGTTCGAAATCTATATATTTTCTTCCTTTTTATATACATATGTTGACGAGGGAAAGATTAAGAGAGAGGGAGAGGGAGGGTATTTGTTAAACGAGATAAGACAATCGCTATGAGCTCTGAATTTTTTTAACTGAAGACACGGGTATCATCACCGTTATTGACTCTCATTTCAATATTGAGGATTTCGATATATATTTTATCTTTCTTACGACGAATGCGACGACGTTAATGGGGTATAATGGAAGAATGAGGAAAAAAAATGAAGAAGAAGAAGTAATAATAATGAAAAAAAAAATGAAACGAAGCTCGAAAGTTTAGTTCACTTAAAAAAATTGAGAGTGATGTATCACGGGGTTTATAATAACGGACTGCCGGGAAGAATTTCCGATCTCGCGTCTGTCATGACTCTGTCGTCCGAAAGCAATAAGATAAAGTTTTTTGCTTCGGATGGGAATTCGCGTCGAGCGCGAGAGGGCGGAAATTTCCACGAGCAGTCGGAATTTGTGTCAAAGTACTGTTTCGTTGTTGCCGACGAAATGTTGATTATTAAGTAAGGATTAACCGGATCGCCGCGCGGCCCTGCGAGCGTACAGATCGACCGGCACTGAGATTACGTTAGTTGACAATGTTCGATCTCGAATGCACCCTTAGATACGCACGACTACACTTCACTCATTCATGTACAAAATCATATATATCATGATCATATTATTCCGTTGACGAATCTTATACGCACAAATACCTCGTGAAACCAGACTCGCTCGTTGCCATCGTTTCCCTCGGAAAAGGTATACCATTTGCTCATCTGTTTTTAAATCTTCATACATTTTCATTCATCAACTCTGTTATTCGTTCGAAATTCGTTAAAACTTTTCGTACGCAAGGTCATCCCATTCAACGCACACGTCGAGTTGTATTACAGCCATTCAAATTGTTAGACTCATTCTATGAAAAAAAAAAACTGACTGTGATCATTGCAATCGTTTTCTACTCTCACGCAAACTAAATTATTATTATTATTATTATTATTCCAAACGTGCGTGCATGCGTTTCACCGTATACAGCGGATACGATCCCCCCGCGGGAAGGATTATATCTGCGCAACGGGAAAATGGGACAAATGACAAGCGAGATTAAAAGAGGAGAAAGGCTTATTTATTGTTTGCGCGAATGACCGAAATGCGGAAATCCGAAAAAAGAAATCCAAGTCCTTTTATTGTTAAAGTTGAAGACAGCGCGAGTGCGGTTAATGGCAGGAGAGACTCAGGATATACTCATTCATTCATCCTCATGAAAGGAAAAAACAGAATTTCATGCACCTACACGTACACACATGCACAGAGAAAAGAACTTGTACAAAATGATGAGCACAATGGTTAAAAGACTAAGCAGTGAATTTGAGTTGAGTCGAGTGGTGAGGAGGAACGAAAGCGACGATTCCTTTTGGAAACAAAGAAAAAGATTTTTTAAAAAACGTTGTTGATTCTCCTTTTTTTCTATTATTGTATTAATCGTTTTTTATCTATTCTTTTACGTCAGGCATGTAATTGATACCAAGAATATTTGAGATTAGCATAGGGGGGAGTCAGTGCGCAGAGGAAGTCGTTCGAATGAGAATGTAGAATATTAATCCCTGTACGATGAATTTTGCGTCAAGTTCGTCGTGTCTCCATCAAGCACCTGGACCGATAAATATTGTTAACGAAATAATAATAAATATTAAAATAATTCTTCAGAAATTATTTATCGTTATATAATTGCTTCGATGAATAAAGTCTCTTTACGATACAATCAAATTTTTCATATATTATATAAGTACTATGAAATATTTAGAATTAGTTAAATATTTTGTAAGTGAAATGAATACAATCAACGAAAAGTTTTTCTTCGTATTAATAAAGAGTTTTTCTCGACATTAAAATTTTTCATATTGCAAAAAAAAAAATGAAAAAGAAAAAAAATAGATGACAGATTATGCAAATGATAATAAAGTAATATTTTTCTCCAGAGTATAAAAGTATTTTAATACGAGAATAGAAAGTTGAAAAGATATAAAATATCGCCTTCAGAAGTATTATAATAGCAGCAGCTTGGCACAAAGCTTATTTTTCTCAAACAACTCACCTCAAAGCATTCTAGAATTAAATTTTTTCACCTTAAATATTTTAAAAGCTTATCGGTTGTAGGTGTGAGACACGCGAACTTGCGCGCATGCATTTCGTTTTCACGCGACGCTTGAAAAAAAATTGCTATAGGCCGAAAAGGAGGAGGGAATTAAGGAACGGAAAATGAACAAAACTCAAGACGATAATGACGCTAAGCTAATACGATTATCCCCACTAACCAATAAATAAACAATAACACGACGATAATATATTTAGCGAAAAATCCGTGTCGAGCTATGGTCTACTTAAAGTTTAACGCTGTGTGTGTTGTTGTTTGTGCATGATGAGCGAGTGAAAGTGAGAAGAGCGCTTTTGTGTGAAAAAAAAAATACAATTACCGTCAAGGATAAGAAATACACTTGTAAAACAATTGCATAATGGATAATAACGCTGTAACAATGTTATTAACAACTTATGGCACGTAATCCGTTAATGTCGTCTTTGTAGGTAGGCTTTTTTCTTCGAGTCGACGAGTATTAAGGATTTAAAAAACCCATGAGTATAAGTATAAACCGAAAAAAACCATGAAGAGAACTGTAACTGAACACCAAAACTGTAATGATATATTTAAAAAAAAACGCCTGCTGACGATTTAATCCGCATATTTCTATGGGATAAAAAGGGATAAGAAGAAATGAAGTAGTAAAAAGCCGCTAATTATTATCAGTGTCCGTGTTTTTAAATGAGTTGACGAGAGCTGTAATAAAGTAATGCAAAAAAAAAAATAAATAAAGGTTAAACCGCGTATAGTTGACGAGTGGTTTGAATAAAAAAAAAAAAAATAATAATAAAGGGCGAAGGGAAAAGGAGGGTTCCGTTAACTCGCGACGGTTGCGACTTTCGACGCGTTAATTGTTGTTCGATGCAAATTTATTTTTTACGACACTTTTTTCTGCTTGTTCGCCGCAGTTTTCGAGATATAGGGTGTGCGAAAGAGAAGGAGAGAAAGAAAGAAACGACGCGAAACGAAACTTTTGCGAGTTGACTCACGTGTTGACGTTTAAAATGTTGCGCGCATTGAGAGCAAAAATGAAATTAACGAAACGAAAGCGCCGGGAAG
>JAPYZP010002591.1:0-15002 GCA_030522985.1 Torymus sinensis
TATACTAGAATACTCCTTCTCGACTGCTACGGCAGAAGAGACAGGCAATTCCCTCTGGCGAAGGCGGAAGGCCCCGTCCGACGGTTCGATTCGACTGTTTCCTCGCGAGCGCGCGCAGTTCAAACATAACGTCGGATGAGAGGTGAAAGGAGATAATTCGACTGCGAGCGTTAAGGTGGCATCAGCGGTCTACTAGACCTAAAGCTATCAAAATATTTTATAATGATATGTTTACTCCTTCCAATCTAAAAATTGATATAATAAGAAAAAGGGTTCTGAACGTAGCGAAAAAAAATTTTGTTGGCAAATTTCCAATATGCAAAAATCGATTTTGTCCACTGAAAATAATTTCAACGAGAAATACTAATCTTTTTTTTTCGTTAAATTTTTATTTGGAAGGTCTCATTTTATTCCTTTATCAATTTAAGAGGGAGGTACCCGATATAAAAATCAGAAAATTATCAAAACCAGCAAACTTATATTCAATTGTTTGTAGATCTGACCATGAATTTTATAAACAATTGAATATAACTTTGCAGGTTTAGAAAATTTTCGGATTTTCATATCGGTATCTCCCCCTGAACAAGGAATAAAATGAGACCTCCCAAATTAAAATTGAATGAAAAACTAAAAAGATTAGTATTTCTTATTAATTTTTTTTTTCAATGTATAAAACTACATTTGCAACCATGGAAATTTACTCACAAAAACTTTTTCATATTATATCAGTTTTTAAATTGAAATATGAAAAAAAAATCATAATAAAAAATTGTCATATCTTTAGGTCTACTAGACCGTTGATGCCACCTTAAGAAACCAGACAACTCGGCCCATAGTGGTCGTCTGGTGTCTTAGCGCTCGGCCGAGTTGTCTGGTTTCTTAGTGCTCAGCGGAATTGTCTCCTTTCACCTCGCCCCCGACGATAAGTACTATTTTTCGAGCTATGCTGGCTCTTGTGTCGCGCCTGCTATTATAGGCGATGCACGCGGTACGTTGGACATGCATGCTTCTTATAGCATCACAGTAAGTATATTACGTTTTTTTTAATTTTTAATTTGTCTGGTCATGTTCTTCATATATATACTATATGCACACGTAAGACGTAAGACTCGTTTCCTCTGGTTTTATTTTACTTTTGAAAACGTTATCTGAAACTCTCCTAGCTAAATGATTCACGTTTAAAATAGAGGCTGTTTTTAATGAGTTCTCATAGATAAATAACATTATCACCTTAGGATATAAAATGCATCAAATACTTCGATGGTAAATTAAATAAAAGACAAACATCGAGGTACAGCAGCTAAAATTCATCGCGTTAATGTCAGGCGAAAACTCAGCGGCCTTTCAGTTTTCGAAATATAATAGCGGGGGTTGAAAAAGGCAGTAATGCACACCCGGCAGAGGGAGGATAGAATTAGTCGAGCTGCGAGCGCGTGCGCGGGCCGTTTTATAAAATAATTGGAGGCGCGTCGAATAAGCGAGCCGGCCGAAGTGCGTCGCGCTATACTATTAAAAGCTCGGATGGTACGGTCCTCTCGATAGCGCTCGCACTCTTCCGCTGTCCCCCTGTATCGATGTCGGTTAGTGCGCTTGCATTAATCTCCGAGGACACCGTGGCTGGTAGCCTAACCGTGCCAGGTGTAGTTTCAGTAAAAAGGAATGATGCCTGTTACGCATATGGACTTTATTAGAATAATTTTGCATGGCTAGCGTGGCCCGCTGATGTCACATACATTTTTAGTTCTTTACTGCGTTTCTCTCAGTTTCAACTTTTCACAGAGGATTAGCCTCGAGGTTTTAAAAATTATTTTAAAAACCCGCCTTTCTTTGCATTATACATTGAGGCAAAAATATAGTTACTCTGCTACAATAATATATCGTCCGAAATCGTTACTACGTTATTTTATAGTAAAAATTAATATATATATATATATTAGTATATTTGACTAAAAACATAGAAACTCTAAGAATATTTCGAAAACTAAACGATATAGTAGTAGCGTATGGACATTTTTCTCAGTATAGAAATGAATGCATTATGAAATTTCAGAAAAAAGTTGCATCAGCAATCGATAATCGTAATTACTTGAGAATCAGTGATTACTCAAGATTAGACAACTGTTAACAATGTTTGCAGATAAAAGTTGCATCAGCAATTGATAATAGTAATTACTTAAGAATGAGCGATTACTCAAGATTATAGATAACTGTTAATAATGTTTATGTACCTTTGTACCAAAAAACTGAAATTTATTTATATAATACTTTTCAATGGTTTTAGGATTGTTATGGATGTGATAATCGATTTAATATGAAGAATAAGCAATTATAAAGGAAAGCTGAGTAAGTAGTGGTCATATAGAGTGTTTAATTCACGAGTCGGTGGCCTCCATTTAGGACTAATAGGTTCATCACATTTCATTCAAAACATTATGAAAATTTCGAATAAATCTTAGTTGTTCGTTGCAAATCATCCAAAATATGATTTTTAAAATTAATGCACTAGAAATATTTTTATCATCAAACGTAGGGATCCAATAGTAAGTAGCGGGAGCGGGGCAAGTTGACAAAATTTTTAGATTTCTTATTCGAATTTATACTGTAATTACTTTTTACTATATCTAAAGTATGTATTCAAAAGTTCTTATTATGGAGAATGTATAGTGACGTATACGAAACGTCTCTAACGCTTTGTTTAATTGTCATCAATATTTATTTACTTCTTAAAGTGTGTGTCAATTTGCCCCAACTGCGGGGAAAGTAGACACAAGGTAGTTTTTAAATAAAAATACTGAAAAAACTCTATTAACTATATAGCAGTACTTTATAAACGTAATGTACATTATATTACATGTTTAACACATTAACTACGTGTTTCTGAACTTTTTACTTTTTTATCTAAAGCTTCTCAAGAGTTTCTTGCAGGAGAATCTGTAATAATGATGGATGTGTCAACATGCCCGGACGAAACCAAAAAGATATAATTTCATTTTTATTCAAAATTCATGATCCTCTATAATATAGACTATTAATTATTTGTTTCTATATTACCTTCATACAATAAATAAACTTTAAACAAAAATTAGAAATTTTACTCTGGGTATATAAAAATAAAAAAGCTCTCGCAGACTCTCTCAAAATCTTCGTAACTCTACACAGTGTCTATGACGACTGAGTCGCGGCCTAATACCGTATTTACAATAAGTTATTGATAGTGTGTCAACTCTCCCCCATAGATCAACCTCCTCTATTTTTAGGAAAAATTTAAATGCTGAATTAAAGACCATTTGATAAACTTTGAAAAATTGTCTAAACCATTGCGGCTAACGCAAACATAGTATAATTTATGATAAGTAATAGTTTATTCCAGTTAAATTAGCCAATTTAGATCTAATACAGTGCGATTGGACGCAGCTTTCAGAATAACGTATGGTCTAGCCTAGCGAAACGTGATACGGGTAAATAGCTCAGTACGAAAATGTTTGGTAAAGTTTCGAATGGCGCGGCTCCTGCCTGAACACAGCCGACACCCGGCCGCTGGATTATGGCGCGATCTGCGCTCGTTATTCGACAATAACTAACTGTACTATCCGTACACACGTCGCGTTTCCAGTGCCTCGCGAGAGCGTGTATACAGCCCACCTGTTATCTCGCTCGCGACAGGATGATGCAGCGTCGACGCGACTGCCCATTTGTCCTCCTCCCTAATCGCATCAAAACGCGCGGCGTGCGATTCGTCGCATTAAATGCATCCTCCCCCTTCCCGCGACCCTTCAGTCCTCAATTGCAGAAACTGCCTATGTCATTTGCATTAGTATTTTTCAGATTTACCAGCGGCAGCATTACTTGCTGTATACCAGATGCGCCAAATTTATACGCAGCAGCACTTTTCGGGTAGGATAAATTTGTATACAGAGCACTATGTCAATTTATGTTTTATAATTGTTAAAAGCTCTTTTTAAACATATTCTTTCCTGCAACTTGGATTGAAAATTAAATTTATTATCAGTTTACCTGTCATAAAGTGGAATATTTAAAGAAGATTTTTTTATTGCTAAGTTTATAGCATGGATCTTGTAATACTAACAACGCTCAAAAGAATAAATCAAAACTGAAAATTATATCTTCGCGTGAGATAATTTTAACTTTGCGATCAGAAGTTGAGGGCAAGGAAAGCAATAAAGGCTCGCTCCTCCCCTTTATTTCGGCGTACAGCTATCGACCGAGCAGGCGATACGCTCGGTGTCATCCACAGGAGACAGCTAAAGTGCGTGGTACAGCCAGGCCAGATCAAGGCACTCCTCGATATATACGTGGGCGCGTCGAGACAAATTTTGATTTCTCGCGGCCAGTCGCAAGAGGGAGCGGAAAAAATGGACGAGGGTGAAAACACAGAGGGGTGAGGGAACTCGAGGCGCTCCCCCTTTTTTTCTCCGTTACGCGGGATTTCCATACGTAATGCGTCCCGCTCCGCTGTATCGGCTCGCTGATGTATACCTTCTAAACGCATACATACATTTATGGGTAGTGGCGGCGGAGGGAGAGAGAAGGAGGGCAATAACCCCATTTTAATAAAACACTGAGATTTTTTTCGATTCCGCGCTGCTTTTCGGGATATGCCGCTCCTCCAGGATTTCTTCCTACGTGACGGAACGAATGAATAATATTACGTGAGGCCGCGCGATTTTATTAAAAAATATATTAATGTAATCCTGTATACTTAGGGATAGCAATTCTTGTGTAGAAAGTTTTATGTGAATAATTTCTCACAAATTATATGAATATATTATGCGGAAATATTAAAGTGAGATACTTGATTTTGAATTGTAAAACTTGTTCATGTACTCTGTTGGTGAAATATTATTTAAAACTCCTTGCTATATAAATTGATAATCAGTGGTTCTGGATTGCGGTTTGCATAATATACAATAATCGGGAAACGCCTCACGCAGCAACGGCAGTCAATCATCGAAGCGCACATGAATATCGTCAAAATGATGTTATTAATGATATATAGCAAGATGCGGAGACGGCGGCTGCAAGCTCCGCTAATTCATGCGCATCTCCAGCGCGATTGACCGATGGCGGGTGGCGCTTTGATTCGCTATGCGAGTCCCTCGGCCGACCTTCACTTTTCAGCTAAATCGGGATCAAACGCTCGCGACCTCGAGTGCGCGCGGTGCACATGCGTAAAATGAATTACGCTTGCGGCCATTCATCAGAGGCGGGAAAGAAATATTACGAGACTTTGCTCGCCCCTCGTCGGCCCTTATTATTGTCGCTGTTGGGCCAAGATTTACGCGGGAGGGTCTCGAGCGTCGACTTTGCTAATTGGTGTGGCTGGCGCTGCGTGTGAGACTCATGCCCGGATCGGCCGGCTTGATTTGCTCCGTTATTTTCGACAATTAACGGTGGCGCGAACGTGCCGAGTAAAGAGTCGAGACGTTTGTGAATGATGACTAGCGAGTTATGTGTTTTTGCTTTATGTTTTTCAGACGACATAATTCAGGCAATGTCAAAAAACTCGTTATTATTCTCCTATGTTGTTTCTTATTATTAAGTGCAATATAGATGCTTTGAAATAATGAATTTTAAAAGAAATTATTTAGCTTTTAGTGACAACAAGATCAGTAGATTTGAAAGTAAAGAACTAGTGAAAATGCAATTTCAGTAGCTGCAGATGTATTCGGCACGACAAGGTCGCTGGGCAAGTAAAATAAAGTACCGCGTAGCTCTCTCAATATCGGAGATCGTTGAAAATATAAAAGGAATAGCAAAGGCGTTGGGAGAAGGTGGAGGGAGGGAGGGAGGGAGGGAGGGAGAAGGTTGGTCTGAGGGGTGCGCCAACACCGCCGCGGAACAAACGCGCCCGAGGCGTCTGCGGCTCGGCATAACTGTATAATCGATAGGGCAAACAGAAGGGCGTGAGCTAGCGCGCGGACCGGGCTAAGACGTTGTAGGCGCTGCGATAATAGGAAGAGGAGGGCGTCGGCGTGTACAAACCGCAGATCGGCCGCCGCAATGAAATAAATGGGCCTATGTGGGTAATTTCGGGCAGGCCGGGCCGGGCCGAGTCGGGCTTTGCGCATTTGTATGTGCGCGACGCGCGGCTAAGCCGGCGACGATTGCAAAGAGGTTACACGCGGCTGGGTGTAGCCTCGCTGCTCGGCGTGCCTTGCATTCGTTATGTGTCGCCCCCCTAGCTCGCGGCCGCCCGCCCGCGCGCAGAGCTACGGATTTCCGCGAGTCGGCCGATGTAATCCAAGGGGAAAATCTCTCTTTGAAACTCGCGCGTGTTTGGCTTTGTTCAAGGCGTCGTCCAACTTCTTTTGAAAATAATTTGTATGTACGTACGGGAGTTTGGGCGAAATGTTTAGGCGGGGATTAGAGGCGCGAGTGCGGCACGTGTAATGAAAATAAAGCCTGCGCGTGTGCCCGCTACAAGTGCGTGAGATGGCAACGACAAAATTCGAGGAGACTTGTATAGAATTGGATAATTTCACAGCTATCGTCATTAAATTTTTGGATAATCATAAACTGAACGAAAACAATCTCAAAGTATTTTATGTCGTAAATATAATGCAAAAGCGTATAAATATAATAGATAATCAATTGGTAATAATCTTGCAATTAATGAACTTTATATTTCAGGTCAGTCTAACCGCGGTCTAAACACATGCACGATAGAACGATATCAATAGGCGATGAATATCCCTGGTAATAGAAAATACGCAAAAAATAATCAGGTTATTAAATTAGAAAATTAAAAAGAATGTCGATGAAAAATGTATGGCTGTCCAAAATCGCATTATACTACTTCCATGTATTTATTATAGAAACAAATTTTAATAACAATAATTTTAATCATTTCAATAATTTTCTCTTAATAAAATGACGATTTTTTTCCGCTCTATTTAATTGCTGTTCTATCATTTTTTACCAAACACTGTGATGATTACAGAGATAAATGAACGTGGCGGAATGTTATTTGAGCCTCAGCATTCTCTATTTTTGTTGTTTAGGAATACGGCCGTTAAACTATTTAGGTGAGTATATTTTAGGTAATTTTTTTGCTAAAAAGCTGGTAGAATCGTCTTTCATTGGAAACCGCAAGAAGTAAGTAAATATATATCTATCAACAAATGGTTATTTTTATTATAGATACACCTATAGGTGAAACAAATTTTTCACTCAATCTTTATTTGACCTTGTATTCAAAAATATGCAATCATAGCGTTTAGTTTTTTTAAAACATAAATAACATAACTACTCTTTTATTTGTTTACTGTATTATTGATGAACACGGGGGTTCTCAAAGTACCTCCAGTAAAAACTGAATATGATATCAAATCACTCCAATCGCAAGGAATGCGTCTGTGGAACTCTCTTCCATCTAATATTATGTACAAGCCATCAGCTCTTTGGACCTTCAACATGCACTGCTTTAAAATTGTATTTATTGGAGTTTGAGTGACATGCATGCGTCATCATAAGCAAACTGTGGTATTTATATTTGATTTTGTTCGACAAACTGTGATAATGTGTATGTTACTAATGCTATAACGACTGCTCTACATCATGTAGATATATGTAAAAAGTATTATTTTGCAAAGATTATAATATTTTTTGGAACTTCAGAGCAAATAAATCTATTATTATTATTTTCCAAGATATAAACAATAACCGTAAATTATCACCATCTGATTTTGTTTCATTCAATCCGTCCATAATGAATTATTTGTTACAACCGTAATATGCTTTCCTCGGTTGGCCATTTTGAAATTGAGTAAAAAAAGTATTTCATTTCCAGATGAAGACTGATCTATCTTTCGTCATTCCTGTTGGAATTAATCATTTACTTCTGCGAGCCTTCTCAAAGGTTCTCATTTATTCTTTGACTCGAAGGCCATGCATTCTCCTTATTAGTTCAAAGTATTTTCGCACTGTTAATTCTTACCAAATGTAACCTTAGTTAAGCAGAAGCAATTATTTAAAAATTATTAACTTTATAAGTATTCTGTTAGAATGACGTATCTAAATAGTTTGTACAAGTTTCGAAAAAATTTGTATACTTTAATCCTTATTGGTCAATATATGCTATATCTATTTAGTTTAATTAAGCTTTTAAACGCGATTAAAGTGAAAATGCCAGGGAGCAAACCGTTAAATTTCAATTTCAACTTGGCGGGAAAATCCGTTTAAGTAAAACGTATTTCCCGCGTTCAAAAGTTCTCCCGGTCCGGATGCATCAAGTAACCGCAAGTGCGCGCAGGCGCGCAAGCGAGCCGGTCACACGTGCATAATCCCGCGGTTTCGGGGCCCAGACGCGTATTATAAATTATCCGAAGGAACGGAACAGGTTCTCCCGGCAGCGCTCGCTCCCTCTCTCAAGGGGGGACGCAAGAGAGGGACTCAAGTCCTTCCAAATAGCAGGAGTTAGCTACTTCGCCGGCGCTACTTCACTCGACTAGTTATCTCATTTACCAGATAATTAAGCGTCGCCCCTGCACATCGTGCGCTCGCGCACTGGAGCGTCCGCGCGCGCGCGCGCGAGAGAGAGAGAGAGAGAAAGCCCTGCAATGTATATGCGCCAACAGCAGAGCAGTTGACTGCGGCTGGCTGTCGGCACTCGTGAGACAATACATTCATAACTGAGTAACCTCGACGACTGCCCGATTCCGGGAGAGCAGCGATCGCCTCGGAGAACATGTATACAACAGAGCTTCCCTCGCAAACTTGCCACTCTCTCTCTCTCTCTCTCTCTCTCGCTCTCTCTCTCAACCTCTCCCGCTTTCGCGTACGTATATATAAGTGAGAAGGGTCTCGCGTCTATCTCTCGAGCGCCTCTCATTACTCTAATGCGACTTCGGTGCTTGGCGGTGCCGACAAACAGTGACTGACTGCGTCAGATCGCGGCCGCGCGAGCGCATAGCCCTGTCGCGCTCTCGGAGCTCTGACAAATTGATATCCGGCAACTTTCCCTCTCGTTATCTGCATCGGACGGAAGACGCATCTGTCAAGAACGTGCCTGAATTTAGGTTGCAAGCTCAAAGATTAGACGACTTACACCAACAGATCTTGATTATCAGTTAATTTATTCATTGGCAAGTTCATTTCTTCTCTCTTAAGCGATAATTAGGTTTTTAATTATTGGTATTTTTTCTATTATACGCTTGTTCAGCTTGATTGTCCTTGATAGATCACAAATTTTCGGAGAAAAAGTCAATCATGCATGAGTAATATACATAATATGTAGATAGGCAGGCACAGTAGGTAAATCTGACTACAACTTCTAGCAAAATAAAATGATGATTTTATGCCGTATGGCAATAAAATTTGAAGACGTCCTCAAAAAGTGTTATTTAGTGAAATCCATCTTATGATTTGGTAGCATTTTCAGTTTTTCAACAATCTTTAATAAACTGTAATGAAGTAAAAATGTTTTAAAATTATGCTAGACCATTTATATTCATAAAGTAATTAATAGTTACTTTTATTTTTATTATTCTTATAACGAAATATTGAAAATCGATACAATTACGTGTTTTACAGTATTTAGGATGATTGATAATATGGATTACGCGTAATAAGATCACGGTCCAGATTAGGTTGGTTTCCGAATAGCAATTATGTCCATCTAAGCATTGGGCCAACTAAAGAAAAATAATATTTATCTTAGTTGGCATCAATACTCAACATATGCCCATCTGCATACTGTATAATATACAGCCGGCGATAAGGCACTAATGGAGCGTCCAATACTGAGCAAACAAGATATTATTACATTTTTAATCGTATTCAGCCGCCAAGAGGTTTTATCAGCCTCAATATTTGAAGAAGATATCGAAATTATTAAAATAAATATTACTTCAACTGCAGAAAAGAGACGAGATGACAAATATAACTTTCCCTTATACGGGAATCTGATGCGTTCTGCTGTCGAGGGATTGTGCTTCGAAATATTTTGGAGCTCACATAGAAGTAAAACTCCACTAACACAGTTTAAGATGACTTGGCTACATTTAGTCGGACACTTATTATGTATAAAAGTTTAACGTAACATGTAATTATCCTTCGTACAGAACGACATTCGTACATTACTAATTTAATTTCTTTGAACAATTAGTATGTATATATATTTTAAGCTATTGATTTTCTATGAATAATTTGCTTAAAGTTATAGCTAAAAGTAAAAATAAATATTTGTCTCTAATATACTCTGAAATAATTTTGGAAAGACGGTTCGTTGAATCTTGTTATAAATTCGGTCAACAAAAGAAGGAACTTCCGCCTGCGACTGAAATGATTAACCCTTGACCAGTTCTCGTGGGCCCTTTGAAATTCAATGCCTGCATTGTAAACTACTCTGTGTATAAAAAACGTGCCAGAAGTTCGACACACGAGCGCTCATTTTTGCAAACAACGTCCAGCTTGGAAAAAAGAAGCAAAGAGCGTAAAAGAAGTAAGAGAAAATACGAGCATTCCCTTAGGCCCGGGAAGGAGAGGCATTTTTTCAAAGTCGCGCCGGCCTTATTCCCTTCGTTCGGCGTAAACGCATGAATCGCAGGCCGTGCAGTGCTCGCGCTGGCGCGCAGTTTGAATAGAAAATCAAGCCTCGTGGGTCGCCGCGCGGGAGGCGCACCTCTGCAGTTCTGCTGTTAAAAATCGCCGCATTTGTCACGCGCGTGACCGGCTCATTAGTCACGCACTCGGCGTTTATACATAGTATTCTCCCTCGCAGTCGCGCGTATACATTATCTGCGCGCGTGTTGCGCTATGGGAATGCAAGCTTCCCTAATCGACGGACGTGCGCGTTCGCGAGATTCGGACGAAAATAATTGGATTTTAAACCCTCGATTTGCGGCTAGACACGCAGACGTCCTGTCGTTAGCCTCGGAATTGTGAGTTTTCGGTGGAATTACACGTTTTATTGAGCGATATACAAGGCACTTTTTTAAAATAAAAAAAAACTACTATCAGTTTCAAACTCTAGACTTCCTACAGCTATTTTACTTATATCAATTCATTACATCCAGAGTATCGATTAATTTTTAATATTATATTTTTAATAGTATTTTTAATATTAAATTTTAAAAATAATTAAATTTACTAAAACTTGGATTTATTTTACTTACCTTAACTAAAATTAAAATAATAAGAGTTACATTAATTTATGTAGACTTTCTCCATATGATATGTCGGGGAATTTCTGGGATACAGTCAAGTAAACCGCGCATACCTTTAATAAACTTAGCATAGATTTTTCTTGTAAGATTTAGGGAAGATAGAGGAATTGTTGAAAAAAAATCTTAACTCATTAGGATACTATTAGGGGTCTGGATCACGGATTCGGATTAAACTTTGGGATATGCTTGTGGATGTAGAAATATGGAAAAAGGTACAATATTAGACACTAACGCTCCAAAAAACTCAAGTCCTGGACATTTTTAATTTTATTATGAACAAATCTTTAACTCAGTCGTTGTTCCATGCATAAACCATTAATCTTGCAAAGTCATAAATACTATTTCAAAAATAGAAAATAAAACTAGACCAACCGAACTTTCATATACTTCCAAAGTTATGATAGTTTAAAATTGTGTAATGCAAGCGCTCTGTTTAACAGCGTGCAGTACAGTACTGCATACGTATTTTGGTGCATTTTCGTTGCTTGCTTTTAAACTATCATAACATACGAAGGAATCAATAAATTTTAAATCTGAAACAAGTATATGACAAGTTTTGTCTAGTTTTATTTTAAATTTTATAAATGGTATTTAAGACTTTTCTAAGATTAAATTGTTACCATTTGAAAAAGTAACTTTTTCAAGATTTTTAAAAAACACCACTAAAAATTATTTTCTTTTCTTACGTAACCGGACTAAGTTTTATATTAAAATATCAGATGCGAAATCTATTCAATAGAATGGTATTCTACACCTGATCACACTGATTCGATTCCTTCGGCAACGAAAAATAGAGAGTCGCTAATACTACGCATTAATCGATTATACTGTAGGACTTATCATTATGTTATTCTCTTCTTCTCATTTATAGTTTCACAAAATTATATTTAAACCTTACTCAATCTTATACATAAATTAAATAGATTTTCTATAGAGGATAATAATGAAAACTGAGTATTACACATCATTGTGGATTAGTGGTTTCGGTGTTTTTATAATTAGAGTACGTATGTAAAGATATATAACGAAAACTAATTTAAAAATAAAACAATTAAAAAAGCATTAAATAGGAAAAGACGATAAAGCTAGAACGTGTCATTAAGCATTCACGAGATTCGTTAAAATTGGATTTGCGCTCTACGCAGAGGCCACTAAGCGCTGGCTTTTAAGGGCACCGCCGTCCCCTGCTCCTAGTCGGGGATTCCTCTGTCTCGAATAGATTTTAAGTGGCGAACGCTCTAACAATGCCGACGCGGTATGCGAGCACGTAATTCACGCCGTGATCTCTCGCTCGTTATGCCTGTCCCTTTCGTTTTCTTATACTTATATACACACTCATTTGGCACCTCAGTTGGTGCCTCAGTCGGAATCGCTCGAGCCTACGTAAACAATATGGAATCTACGGTGTAAGGGTTATATTTTTTTCGCGATCGCATTTAGTTTTCGTTTAGTACTGTAAAAGATATGAATTCATAGGGTGTCACTCAGAGAATGAATTAAGTTATGTATATAGCCTTACTATATTCCTCGAAGAAATTGACCTCAAATCTTTTATTTTTTACCAAGTCAATAGATATTTGAATATTTTATAGAGCTAGTGATTTTCGAAAAATAATGAAAGACATAAGACATTTAGTCTTTTCGTAGAGCAAAGAGTTGAGCCTTGATAAATTATAGTTTCTCTTTGTCATTTGTGGGTATCATTTGATTTACTTAGAGCCATTAGGCTTAAGTAAAACGAAGAAACTTAAGACGAACGTTTCTACGAGACTTGAACTGTCATAGAAATCCAGAAAAATGAGAACTATTAAGAAATTCCAATCCTACTCGAAAACTGACATATTAAGTTAAAGTAATAATAATTTCAACGGACCACTCTGGCACTCTGCGCACGCGCCTTGAATTTTAATTTGTTGTTGTATTTACAGCTACACGTGCCGTCTATTTATGAAATCGCGCTCCCTAAAAACATAATCCCTTGTGATGAATCGGCCTTCGAAATCGCGCGCGGGTTTAATCCGCGGCGCGCGAGGAGGAGACCCTCCTCTCGGCGTATAAAGCCATCGCTTTTTCTTACGAGACATCGTTTAAATGCGCGCCGGTGTTGTTGCGTGGGCCCTCGACGAACGGCCACGCGCTCTTTTTTCTCTCCTTCCCGCGCTCTCCTCCGCGTCGCAGCTTTTGTGGCCGTTTATTTCTCGAGCGACGGCCAAGTGCGTGTGCACACACATACACTTTCATTTTAGGCACTAAAAGATGCGGGCGCGTACGCATATAATTCTATAATTACGCGTCGGCTGGAGACGCGTGCCACATATTCTCTCTCTTTCCCTCTCCTGTCGGCCCGGCGCTTGTAGTCTTCGTTTTTTCTCTCGGCCGTCGCGTTGCCGCCGTGTGCCACCCAGAGGCTACACAAGTCTTGCTACACAATTGATTTCGAGAACAAAGTTTTACGTGGGAGACGGCCATGTCGCCTGAATAACAATTCTTAAACTTCATTTCATTATGAAGATTTATGAGAGTTGCTTGTATACAATTTAAAGGTATTTTATTCAAGCTCTATTGGAAAGAACCATCAATATAAATAAAAACTACAAGTAAATATTATATGGCTAGAATATCAAATTTTTTTAATTTTATAGATTAAAAATTTTTGAAAATTTTTTTCTACTACAGCTAATAGAACGAATTCAACGAATAAGTAATAAAACGGTATAAGTTCAACATTAATCGTCAGCTTATACCTATATAATCTGTAATTTAAAAAAGCGCTGTCTAAAGACATCAATAAAGTGTGATGGACGTTTTTGTAATAATCCAATAAATATCTTCTTATTCAAAACTTTACGATAATTCTTATATTAAGCTAAGTTTAATAAAGTATAGATTTTTCAACCTTATGCTAATGGCGATTTGCCGAAAAATTCATGATAACTGATGCAGCATAATAATCTTCCTATTTGCTGATAAAAATTTAATGAACGTCAATGCTCTTTCGACGCTCCTTTGTCACGTGTGATTGAAAAATCATCATTATTCCCGTCGGCGATTAAAATATTACACTCGTCGCTTTATCATTGGCAGGCATCAATGGTTGATCAGCGATCATCATCCTCCGTATAATGAGAAGCATCAGGACAGTCGAGCACGCGCCGGTGTTTTTTCGCGAGGGCGAACTCGCGTGGGAGTTAGCCGCGCACGCGATCATCATGCATGCGGAACGTAATAACGCCGATAAATCATTGATTCGCGCGCGAGTAGGAGAGGCCGAGCGAGGGAGAGGAAGCTGCACCCGCCGCACGACGTCGCGTTACAAACGAGCGCTGCGTCCGCAACCGCATGGACTGCCGGTGTGCGCGCACTTGTCTCTCTCTCTCTCTCTCTCTGGGGGTGAGTCGCGCGCTAGGGGCTCCGCTAATTCCCATTAATTTCGCGCGCTCGCGGAATACCGTATCGTTTAAATGTTTCGTGCGGCTCCGCTGATATTGCCTCCGCGCCGGGGCTCGAGCAAGACAGCTAGAGATATTATGACAGCAAGGCGCGACACTGATTCTCGCGCGGACGACACGAGCTCAAATTATTTAGCTCGCGATATTTATGGGAGCGTTGATCGCCCGTTTTGGCCGGAGAAAAATGACGAACAACGGCCGGCTACGCTTTTGTCAGAGCTACCGGAAATATCGGATTAGCCACTGTTCACGTCCTTTTCTTATTTCTACTTAACGCGTAATGGGACATGATTGTGTAACCGTTAGATTTACGACCTCTTTGTATGTAAATGCTTCTCCAGCCAGCAATTACAAAAGCGCTGCGAAT
>JAPYZP010002592.1:0-19105 GCA_030522985.1 Torymus sinensis
CGTGGATGAATATTTACCGTGGATGGGAGATGATTTTTACCTTATGCGAATGATATGAATTCGAATTAATTAATGCATTATTGAGAGGTATTATTTTAGGGGTTTTTGTGGCGCCCTGGTGCATGGGGAGGTGGATGAAAAATTTGTGATTTCATTTATTTTATATTGATCGGTGCCGCGATATTTTTCAGAAAAGAAATATACGCGCGGGCAATCGTAAAATTTAACTTTAATAATTTTCTATGGACACCAGAATTTTTTGAAAATCAAACTTTTAGTGCGGCCGTATATTTCATGCTAAAATGTCGAAGTTAGTCAATACTTGGGACTGGAAATTTTTAAATAAAATTACGATATTGGTCCTTTATACCTTATTAATCAACGAGTCTCAATATAGTAATGTGAAAAGTACCTTAAAAAGAAAAAATTGCAGAGTAAAACTGTTTCTCAAAGTTTTGAAATAAAACTCTTTAAAACAGCTTTAAAAATAAATATGTTTACCTATACGCGTACAATGAATTTCGAGTAAAATCTTTTCACATTTAAATCTTAACAATTAAATTCATGTAAAACATCACTTAAAAAATCGTTAATAAATTAAAATTCAACGTATGTTTGTTCGCCATCCAGGCACGCTCGGCACGCAGGAAAGAACAAAGAATTAATCCGCAGCGTCCACTGCGAGCGAATAAGAAGAAAAAAAGACATGTCGACTACATGAGAATCCGATGTACACACATACGATCGGCAGGAGGCGTGTTGTAATTCCGCAACGCATGACGATGATGATGATGATTGTGACGATGCGCGCATTCGCACACGTGCCCGGAACGCTTAAATCGAAAACATCGTTATTTCGCACGTTTCTCGCATTAGCGCGGATTTTCGTTAGAAAAAAAAGAGCAGTAGGCGCGCGCGTACGTTACGACGGCGGCGGCGCGCGCGCTTAGCGAAATTTCTCGCTGGCAATTTGCATAATTTAACGTTTTACGTAAGCTCGCGGTGCGAGAGAAGCGCGTGCGCGTATGTGTGTACACTGGAAAAAGTGCTGCGCGTTGCGCAATTTGCAACGTTTTCGTCGTAATTAATAAAAATGAAAAATTCGGTAGCAAAAAGATACATCTAATTAGTAGCCCCGCGCGCTTTGTTACGATATACGCGTCTATAGCGCGCGAGTGAGAGTATAGGATATAACAGCGAGAAAAAAAGTATTCGATATTTTTAGTGTCGATTACGAGACGTATCGCGATCGAGATCGTAAAAACAATCGGAAGATCGCGCGATTAGATTATTTCGAAATACAGCATTTACCCTAGAAATCTATTTTCCGCATGCCGGGTCGCGAGGATGTGTATTGCGAAACGCAGCGTCGCTCACTCGTCGGAAGAAAGTATCATTATATATCGCGGCGTTCGAGTGCAAATTAAACTGTCATTGTTGATGCACCGATGAAAGAGATATATACGTGTGATGTGTATATATATATCATATCCGTCGATATAGCGCGGCACTCGTCGTATTATCTATAAAACCCTTATCGACTTCCTCCCGAACTATATATATAGTTGCGATCGTTCGCGGTTTATTGGTATCGACGCGCATCCGCTCATAACCCCCGAGAATCGGGGGGATTTTTCAATTCGTTCTAATAAAACGATTAACGGGCGCTTTTGCGAACCTTCCTTTTAATGCGCGCACTTCCTGCTTCCCTCTTGGAAAGTCTGGCACTTTTATACAAGTGCACTGGCGTATTGGATATGATATATGAATTTTCTCGATGTGCTATATATATATATATAGTTTGTAGCGGGTTAACATTTTTTTATTATATATTTCATTATAGTAAATAATTAAGATAGTCAGATATATCTAAAAAACAATGAAAATATATTATTATTGTTGCATTTTACTTGATTAAAAAATATAGAGGCAGCAAGCCCAATAAGTATTCCGTGGAATAAGGGCACACAAATATGGACAGGCACACTAATAGGGACCACTACCTACCCAGATTATAATCTAGCGTTAAAGATGTATTGAAACGCATAGGAATTTAACAAAATAAAGTCTAACGGACATAATAAAACGAGTATTTTACCCTATTAGAACCAAAACGTTCTTTAACAAACTTTATAAAGGTTTTCAAAAAACGTTTTAAAAACGTGAATAATGTCCGTATTTTATAGCATTCGTACGTTTTTAAAACGTTTTAAGAACAGCTTAAAAATGTCTTTAAAACATTTTAAAACTTTTCAAACGTTTCAAAAACGTTTTTAGAATGTTTGAATAATTTACAAGGTATGTTTGAAATAAATTTTTTTGAATAATTTACAAGGTATGTTTGAAATAAATTTTTTTCGTTTTTAAAACGTTTTAAAAGCCTGCTAAAATTTTTCGGCTTTTAAAATCATAAAAGCCTTCTAAAAATTTCTCGTTTTAAAAACGTTTTTTAAACGTTGTTTTATTAGGGTTTTAATAATAACTTATTACATACCAACCGAATCACCTGACAATAAGATAATCTATTTCTGTAACCATACGAGTGATTTATATTCGTCATTCTCCTAAAATAAATTTCGGATGAATAGAAATAAAATTGGATAGTCTGTTGACGGTAACAAGTCGTATTGATTAAACAAGATTACGTGGAATCGATTTTATTTGTGAAATAATCTCGTATCATTAAAATACTTTATAAAATTCTGATAATCTGGAATATATAACAATGTAAATCCCCATGATATTGATAAATTATTAGTCAATGCTAAAACTAATCTGCAGGTTTCAAAAGTTATTGTAATATTGTAAGTAGTTCTTCTATAAAATCAATTGGCTATGACGCATTGTTTATAAGAAACTTTGTCATTGTGCAAGTAAAACGTTTCGAAATGTTACACGAAAGGTATCTTCATAGGCTTATTGATTTAAATTGCTAAAAAGGTAAAGATAAATATAGATGCAATTGTGCGTCTACTGCGCATCATTGCAAAAATAGTCCGTGATAACAATCACTTCGATTTTGTATTTAAAATTGAAATTAATCGACTCATTATAATAATAATAAATAATATAAATAATGTAGAAATGGTACATAAATAATTGAATGCCAAACTTTAATCATAAAAATTCATTTTATTCTTACAGTTTAATAATAAGGTGAAATCATAACGTATAAGTCAAGCTTAATAATCGCTTGAGTCCAATATATCTGTAAATAACAAGAAATTTCACATTTTAAGTGAATACGCACATATATCCTGTTTCTTTGAAAATAAAGCTCGTCGTTAAAGAAAAACTAATAATGCACCAGAACATACATATCTATGTATCATAGATACATCTTCGTTTTTTTGCGTATTATATCATATGTGACCTATGACAAATTCGATAGCATAATATACTTTGTTTTATTCCTTAATAGTTAAAACGTCCATTTTTTTGAAACTTACATAGTTATGTAATATTGATTGGTTGGTACTTGTATAATATATAAACGTTAAGAAAACGCTGAATCAAAATACTCGTTTACAATTAAAAACTCTAATTGTAAAATAAAAAGAAAGATGATGAAAAAAATTTGTTCTACCATTAAAATTTTTCAATAATTTTTGATCTGTAAAAAACATTACAAAATTAATATATTACGTGGAAACCTCATGCAACACAATGAGAAACGTTAATTATCGATAAGTATGTCAATTCAACATTCTATTAAGTTCGAGTTTACATTTTAATCATCTGCTTTTAAGAATTCGATCGAGTTCGACTCACTCGTTATATACGTTGATGCCTCAATTTTTCAACGATTTATTTTGCGTATTAATAGACTCTAATTGCTAAGTTCCATATAACAATACTTTTGTTCGATTTGTTTTCTGTATAAAAACGACTTAAATCTCTGGATTTTTTTTCGAAGTCAGTGATTCCTTTTGTTCTGTATGGAAGAGCTAGACGGATATACGCGTAGAGTTTCGTGAGATAATTGTATCGCTCTCAACACACATAATAAGATATATAAGTGAGCTTAGGACAATTCCTTTGCCAGAGTGTATTTTTAACAACTTTTTCATAGACATGGCTTACAACTATAATGCAGTTAAATTAAGTTTCCAATAATAAGCATATAAAAGGCCATTCAATGATATATCGCGAAAACGGCATTTATTACGATACAGAGAGATCATATGACTGCACCGATGAACGGACAAAAATAGACGGCGGATTACTATTTTATTAAATATAAGGTGAATATATCAGAGAGACAATAATTTTGTTCATATAGTCATCGCAATGATATACTATATTTCGTATTCCACTTGAATATTTTATTCCGCTAAATGTGCGGCTAAAACATTCAACGTTGCGTCTAATAAGTCTTATAATTATTAGAAATAATTGTATTTACAAAATCCTTTCATTTTATATCCATTTTTATAAAAGCAATACAAAACAAAATATGTTATTTCTACATAATGTGAAAGTCTTTGGAAGATAATACTGAAATCGCTCTAATCATTTCACAAAAATAATTATCGAAACGTTAAAACAAAAATGTGTATAAAAAATTTTAAAAGTATAAAAGTTCCACAGTAAAGAAGATCTTATGCACTCAATGTTAAATATGGTATCTTATTAATAATTCTCATTGAGAGAATGCACCAACCATGAATCGTTGCCTTTTAATTAGGTTATGAAATATGATTTTACGAAACTGAAAACTACTTTGGCGCAACAGTCAATATAATTCTGATTCTACTGTAATAATATTGGCAGTTATACATATAATAATTACACAAGTAAATGTCGTAAAAGATATTTATAAATCAAGATGAAAGCGTAAAGTCTCTTTACTCTAAATTAAAATGCATCTAAAAGTAAAGTAAATTTTCCCCTTACTATAAAGTAATTTTTCACGTCACTCAAATGTGTAATTATTAATATTTATATCACCCAATTATAACAACTTTGCTTTTCTTTATCGATAAATGCTGTTGGATAATATGAAAATATTCATATTATCAATATATTCACTTTAAATTTAAGAATTAAATAGAATCTACCATTCATTTCTTCTTATGAAATAGCTAAATGCCATGCAGTGTAGTAAGAATTAATCCAATTACAAACTCTATAATATAACAAGATCCTCCCTCGCGTTACTAGGCACTCGATTTATACTCAAGCAATCGTGAACCTTCGCAATAATAAAGGCTTTCATGATTCTTTTTTCGTTTATAAATCTACCATTTGATGCTTCTAGTATTTGTGTTTTAGAGTTCTCTATAAAATATTCTTATTTACGATTAAAAGTTATTGCGGTTGAAGCACAACCCATCAACAACGGACGAACTTTGCTGAATATTTTATTTTATTTTCAATTCCCCTAAAAGGAACTCACTCAAATCGATGGACAATCTGAAATTCATCGTTTGCTCTCGAAGAAAGTACCACTCTACAAGTAATTATAGGAACATTAAAGGAGTATACTCGTTGAAAAATTTCTACTTGCGTTTCGTTAGTTGTCACCTTTATCATTGCGGAGATCATAACAAGTTATGAGATTGTTCGTGTCGTAAGCTAACTTAAAAACTAGGCTACAAGTGTCAAGTACGAAATTACCAGTGAGATTACTTATAAAAGAGAACAAATAATTGATGATTATTGCACATAAGAAATATTGAAAAAACCTACTATAGTGTCAGCCTCGCATGTTGTTCTGCAAATTCACTTTTGCTAAAATAACTTCAGTTTTTTTTAACAATTATATAATATGTAATAAGATTTTTATAAGCGATAATAAAAGAGTATTGTATATCTAGTTTAATAAACAATCAGTTCCGTATATTGCGTCAGTGTAAATAGATTAAAAAAATCCTTGACGTTAAATAAAGCATATAAATTTTAAAAATTGAACCATGTAACTTCTAAGTGATGTGAACACTTGTAAACGCGTTTTGACTACACATTCTATTTTTTCATGTAAAACCTCAATACATTTGAAGGTTAATATCACTGCTTGGATCAATTTCCAATAGCTTTGGTAAGAATTAATTTACAAAATAAAAATTGGTTTTCTATCACATAAGCAGAAATGGGCAAATTCCAATAACATTTAAATGTTTTATAGTATTTTTTAATTTTTTTTTTTGGAAAAATAGAGTTCTTATATCCTATTGGGTAAAAATATTTAAACTTTCTATTTATTAACAGTCTGTTAAATAAAAATAATACAAATTTATAAGAAAAAATGTCAATAAATATTCTTATCAGTATGCCATGTAATTATAAAACATTTTATATTTACATTGGCATGTAAAATTAAAAGAATTTATTACCCGTACTTTTACGAAATTTTTCTTAGACGCGCATGCCCATCTCTGACATAAGCAATAAAACTCTTGAAAATCAATTTTAAACGTCAAATGCAATGTTAGTACTTCGCAAAATATAAGCTAATTTTGCTTTTGTTTGTATTGCAATCAAAGAATAGTCTTAAAAACAAAATATTAACAAGCAAAAAATAGTAATAAAAATTAGTATTCTAATCAAAAGGGAGCGATAACAGCAGCAGCCTCGCCCCTGCTGGCAGGCAAAGGGGCACATTCAGTCCATTTACATGCAATTGGATCGTAACATTCTACAGTAGACACCGTGATTTGTGTACGATAAAAATTAATTTCTTGCGGTTGATCACCGCCGATTACATATAAACGTCCATCTGCCGCTGCTACGGCAGGATACGATCGACCCACATTCAAAGGTGAAACCATCGTCCAGGTATTCTGAAAAAAAAAATCATTTAATGTAACTTATACTTTGGATTACTATATTAAAATAATCATATTTCAATCTTCTAAATATCAAAATCATTCTGAAAATCATTTTAAAATGTTCAAGTATCAAATGAAATTAACGTAGTCATCATATATTATTAAACTCACGTCATTAAAAGAGTATCTTTCAACAGACGATAAAACTTCCTGATTTTTGTTTGTTCCTCCAACGACGTACATATAACCGTCAAGTACAGTAATACCCATTTGTGAACGTGGCGTTAACATAGATGTAAGAGAATTCCACTCTTTCGTCACTGGGTTGTAACTCATGACGTCTTGCCGATGTCTACTGTCGTGTGTACACCCACCCACGATATATATTAATCCTGAAAATTATATTTATCGATATATTTGAAAATTACTTTCCGTAAATTAAAATTATCGAAATGTATAATAAATATAAAATAGTCACCTTCATATGCAATGACACCCATGCTGAATCGTGGTTCAGGTAATTTGCCTTCAAGAGTCCACTTGTCTGTCAAAGGATCATAAACTTCAATAGTACCACCAATATCTTCACCAACCCAACCTCCAAAGGCGTATAAATTGTTGTCCAAGGCACATAAACCAAATTCACATCTGGGCTCTGTCATACAAGCTATAGGCATCCATATGTTGTCACGAGGATCATAACATTCGCAATTCGCTATAATGCAGGATTCCAATTCTCCGCCGACGACGTACACTTTCCCGTCTAGTAATGCAACACCAGGCAATATTCGTCCAATTCCAATGGGTGCTACTTCACTCCATATACTGAAACAAAATTGATTGATCAATAAATAATAGTTTGTAAATTTTCAAACTCAAATTATAAGCATATTACAAAAAATATATACATACTCATTAAATGTATCATATTTGTTGATTGTGTCATAGGTACTTTCTGCAGGTCTAACCCACCCATCTGTTGAATGTTCACGTTTAGAACCACCAATCACTAAAATATTTTTCTTGGCGCAAAGGCGAGGTTGTGCTCCCAGTGATACAAGGCATCCCTTATTAGATAACAAGTCTTTTTGTATAGAGGTCAAGGCCACTATAAGACTACCATCATTACATTCATATATAACACGACTAAGACGTGCCATGGAACACAATCGTAATCTTATATGACCAAAAATTTCAAATACATAACAACGTCTCTTTGGTATATCATGTGTGATCCAGTTATATGCTGCTTGGAAGACCTAAATAAACATATGTTATTATTATATATTTGCAGACTAAAAACTGTTTTTAAGTATTTAAAAAATGTGCACAAACCTGAAATTCTGTGTCAATATGGATGTTTTCACTACTAAGAAAACGAACTACAAAATCCTTTGGCAGATCTAAAAATTCCTCTTCCTGTGAAACTTGAGGAAAATTGACTTCAATAAAACGTAAGGCAGCATCCTGAAGATCTACTCGATTATGAGTTTCTGCAAATCTTTAAAAAGATACAAGATATTAAATTTTTTTTTAATTCCAATCATTGCAGTAAATTATTTTAAATGCTTACCTGTAAATTCCAAAGGCATTTGAATAATGCAGTTGGTCTCGCAAGAAAGAAATACAACTAGAAACTACTTCATCCATTTCCATCATATCGGCTGCTTCAAAAAGTTTCTGAACATTTTCTTGAGTAATATTAACATTTCCAGTATAAATGAAGTCTATAATATTGGACAGGGTTTCTGCAGATACTGAATGGATTTGTACAACTTCTCTTTGCTCTTCAGCCAATCCACCAGTAAACATAGCATTGAAGTATTGACAACTAGCTGCCAGAACTGATCTGTGTGCTCTGATAACTATATTTTCAACAATCAAGCCAACATCAGTAAATTGATTCTTAAGTCTTTGTGAATTTAAATTTCTCAAGACTTTTGGTGCATAGTGGCCCACTGCATAAACAGAATTTGCATTATTTGCAGCTTCATTCATGGGCTCTGGTTCTGTTGCAAAGCCCATGGTATTAGCATTAATTTCACTCTTCAATGGAGCTATTGCACTTTCGGCCATAAAACCATCAAGTTGACCTTTGTCTACGGCACCTATCATAAAAAGTTTAAGAAATCAATAACTACATGTAATGTCATTGTTTTATACTATGTTAAAAAGAATATTTAAAAAAATATAAACATTGGAATGTTTAGAACTTTAACAACATTCAAGAAAAATATTTTCTAATTTTGTTAGTTAGGCCCTTAAAAAGTAATAACTGTGTTGAAAATAAATGAAACTGCGTGTCTATAAAATAATAACTTCTCTATGTACATGCTCCATTTTAGATGCAATTATATAAGGTACTTGAAGCAAGTACTTCTATTTATAAGACCAGGAAGAATTGTGCTTCAAAATAATTGGGAAATCCCTTGATTAAGTAAACATTAACAATGTATGATCCTATTAATAATTAATAAAAAAAAATGGTACAATTCAAAGGCTGTTCTACGAATAAAAAAAATTCCAAAATCATCAATATTCTCGCAGCTAGAGAGCAAAAAGAATCGGGAACAAGGGAGATAAACAGAGTTATTGATTAGTGAAGACTTTTCTGTTAAGAAGTGCATCGGTAGGTACGTGACTACGGCTACTGTGTACTCTCTCGTTGTGTGTCGTCAGGTGCCTCTCTCTCTCTCTCTCTCTACCTATCACTGCCCGTCGTTGCAGTATACTATACTTACGGCATATACGCGAGAGAACTTTGTAGACGCTGGGAAATGATTTGGTGTTGTTTTTCCCCTTCAGACGCATGTTTACAACCACCGCATGTTCCTCGCTCCAAGCCACAAAACCGTCTCTTGCGAGACGCACACCTCGTTTCTTCGCGCCCTGTATGCCTGCACTCCCTGAATCAATTACTAATTCGGTAATCGCTGATATGACATATGCCAAGAGTATCGAACGCCCGTGAAGTTTGCACCGCACAACAACAGCCTATATTATACGACGGCACACTTTTCCCTCTCTCTCTCTCTCCCGTCAGCAAGTGTTTTACACTACTATTTGCACCGGCGTGGGGGGAGCTCACATTTTTGATCGTTTATTGAGTCTCAAGGTGTTGGGGAACCGAGCGGTGAACGGGATGCGAGCTTGTTTTGGACGCGGATCGTCGCGCACTGGGGGGTTTTTATTAATTTGTTTTTACATATTTTAGCCGAACCCGCCCACTTTCGAGAGTCGATTTAAATGGCTGGACAGCGCAAGGGTTGCCATACGTTGTGCACAAGGGATTTAATTTTGAATATTTCGCGCGCTTTTTCTTACCATTCTAATTCATTTTCATTTATTCAATTTTATTGACACTAAATGTTAGAGAATTGAGTAATTGTTGAAATCAAACTGAATAGATTATATACTTTATTTTAAATAATTTAATAGAACTTAAAATTTTTTTCAAGCAAACATTGAATCATGATTTTATTATTGAAAAATATTTATATGAATATTTTACTGTTACATTATCGTCCACTATGTATTTATAAAAAAGAAATTACGTATTTTCAAGATTTTGTTATTTATCGATCAAAATAAGTTGGCAAGTTGTCAGCCCTGGTAGAATCATGACGCACGCGGCACGCGGCCCACTTCGCACCGTACGAAAATAGTCCACATTCTTCCTTTCGTCGTGCTCGTTCGGTTGCGTCGTACAGGTTAATTTTTTTCAAAATTAGGCCCACACCGAGGACTCGGTTTGTCTCCACAACCACCTGTTTACCTTTATTTTTTTTTGTTCACCGGAGGAACCGACTGCTGAGTGCACGATTCCTCCGAAAATGACGCGTATATCGAAGGACAAGAGGTCATACGCGAAGTTTACGGTAAGCCAATAATTGCATCCTTATACGCTCGTTATGTATATATTTAGTTACTTCAGATCACGTTACAAACTAATTATTGACGACTTTGCTTTCAGAGGAACGACGAGCGCGATGACTTTCTCTGTAGAATCTCGAAAACCCTGTATTACAAGAAATTGCCAATGACAGACTGTTTGAGTTTGCCCGTAACAGGTATGTATGTCTAAGGCTGTATTTGGACAGATTGCGTGACTAATTTTGCAGCTATTGATTCTTACTTCAATCAATGTGATTATATACTTATTGCCAATGATTGCAGAACTTGCCGCTGAAATATTTACTGAAGTTAAGAATGGCCAGACCTTGGAACGGTTAGATGTAGAGGAAGCAAGTCGTATTTCTCGTAATGCTTGTGTTTCCCCATGCTCCTTGGTTTTGGCATTGTTGTATCTTGAACGTTTAAAAGACTGCAATCCAGAGTACCTTCAAAGAGTTGCCCCTTCCGAACTATTTTTGGTATCATTGGTATGTACTAATTTTACTCACATCTTTTATATTTCGTAAAGAAGAATATACTTCAAATACCAGATATAAATACTTTTGATAATACAATTTTAAATTTTAGATGGTGGCTAGTAAGTTTTTACATGATGATGGAGAAGAAGATGAAGTTTTTAATACTGAATGGGCAGAATCAGGCCACTTAAGTATTGCAAAAATGAATCGTCTGGAGAAAGATTTTCTAAAAGCCATTGTAAGAAATTTTTTAATATTTATTATAAGATAAATATTAGTAGGGTGGACTATACTTTATGAGTAAATTAACTTAATGTTCTTTACAGTAATATAATTGACTGTACAGGTAATTAAATTAATTGCTTATTACTTAAAAAAGTAGTCAAACTAAACTAATATTTTGTTATATTCAGTCTTTAAAATTCGGATTTTAATTTAATATCTTTCAATTATTTAGGATTGGTCTATATTTGTACACAAACAAGACTTTTGGAAAAGACTACAAAGGCTAGAACGAGATATTGCTTATAAAGAAGCACAAAAAAGAGGCTGGTTCTCATATACAGAAATCAACACATTACTGGATTCTGTTCATCTATCAATGTTGGTAAATACAGTTCTCAGTGTATCTTCGATATGTATTGCAACGTATGCTGCAGGGCTAATAACATTGTTAGGTTCAACTATAGTTGCGACTCACTTACCTGAAACCTTACTAAGTACAAAACAACAGACTCAATCTACTAGCATATCAAATTTCCAATATATACCATCTGAACCCAAAAATTTAAAAATTGAACAAGAAATTGAAAACATCTTACTGGATTCGATTTCAGATAAAACTGAAATTTGTAATGAATCTTATGTACACAACGATGTTTTAAAGCAAAAAATTAATAGCACAGTTAGGAGGGATGGATGGAAATGGATTATTGATTCGGTAACGTTTTGGCTTCCAAATTGTTCAAATTCGGAATCAAACAGTTGCATGGATGAATGGGAAAATGAAATCCACCACAATGATATTTATGTTACTAAAACAGATTTTATAATAGAATCAGATCCATTTTCACAATATTCAGATGTTAAAAATATTATGACAAAGCAAACATTTGACTCAAGTCTAAAATTTTCTTCACATGATTGGAACCATTATGGAAGTCATTTTTCTAAAATACCTATGAGTCATTGACAATGAGACCACTTTGGTCATGCTCATATTATTTGAATTGGAAACATATATTGAAAATAGTTTAACTCATTAATTTTAATTTAATATTTAACTTAATTTATTTTTTCTCATTAAAATTGATATTTTACTTTTATATCTACTAGGACTTCTAAATCAAATCTTCTAATTACTGCGATATTTAATTTAAATTAACTAAATTTTTACAAGAGTTAGACTATTTTAAATATACGTGACTGTTACATTCATCTGTCAATTATATGCCAATGACAGAAAAGAACGATTTACAAGTTAAAGGATTGAAATGTAACATGTACAACGTAGTAAATTAAGCACCATCTCTAAACAAAGATATATATATATATTTTTTGTACTGACTTCTATTCTGTATTTTTGCTCTAAAAACATTTTTAAATAAACGTAACAAGAATAAGTACACTGTGAAAACTATTTTTTATAAGCATCTGCATACAAGTATAAAGAAAATATTCTCATTAGCACATATCTTTTACAAATTAAATTGTAAGTATCCTAAAATGCTGCATAAAAGTTTCTCTATGTACACACGTTAAAAACAATTAGGAATAGACTTACAGTCAAAATGGCAAAGCGTTAGCCGATTCGCATCAAGCAGTGGCTAATGCGCGTCTAAAAGTTCTAAAAATTTATAATAGATTTGTACAACGAAAATTCGATATCTACATGCTAATTGGACCTCATTTTTTATCATCTTTCGTTTCTTCTTTTACGTCCTTCTTTTCTACTTTATCCTTTTTGTCGTCTTTATCGTTATGTAGAACTAATAATGGAAGCATTCCCAAAAGACATCCTATAGTTACTCCAATTACTCGACCCTAAATAATAAACAAATTATTACAAGTAACTTCAAGAATAAATATATTAATGAATGTAATTTTTTTTATTTCTCATCAAAACTTACCATATTGGCAGCTCTCCTAGATTTAGGTAAATCTAATTGAATTGGTGTTAGTTTGGGAGATTGAAATCCTATTCTTTGTGCAAGACGTTCGACATAAAAAGCTGATCCAATTCCTAATATATCGGAAATCGTATTTCCAAAAGCCGCAGCGGCCATAGTCGTAAGTGATATAAAAACACCCATAGTTGCTTCAATTGAATCGCCCTAAAAAAATGAGAATTGGGTAATATTAATGGACAAAGATAACACTTTTTTGTAATTAGTTTGAGTGATACATACGGCGATAATCATGATAGAATTATCAAGGAACCCGAATCCTATAAAAGGAATAGCGTTTGCAATTGACACTGTAAAAATACGAAATACCAATTATTAGCTTTAAACTTGATTTATTTTTGTAGTTCTATTTACTTTTATATTTTTTTATATTTATTCTCAATTTTTAATATTAACCAAAAGCTATCTAAAAAATTCTTAAAGCAATTAAAATTCGAATCAATAAACAAATCTTTAATATAAAGATAACAGAAATTATTAGATCTCGGAGATTAAAATTTAAAAAACCTACAACTCATACATTCAATATATTATGTAATAATTACTACTTTAATGTTTCTATACCTGATATATCAGATCATGGTACTTTATCTTTTTTAAGCTTAAGGTATATATAGATATAGTTATATCTCAAGATACAGACTATGTAGAAAATAATTTTTATTTTACTTATATAAGATCTGATAATGTGAGGGATTAAATCATACAAGTTAAAGAAGTAGAGTTAATCAACTGGAACAAATATTTAAACCCAAAATTATACGATTGCAAATGCAGATATTGTTCATTAAAGAAATAGTCATACATACTACATTTCGAATTGTTGCATATTGTTCAAAAGCTTATTTTCTTCCTGGAATAATCACCTAAAGATATCTATAATCCCTTACAATATCAGATCTTATATTAAGTTATAAAAATTATTTTATACATGGTCTGTATCTTGAGATACCTTAAAGAAAATTGAGACGAACAGCGCCTACCAATTTTGGCACGCCTATACTTATTCTCCTTAAAGTTTTGTAATATTTTTTGCAATGGAGTTTTTATTAAAAAATTATTTTTCACCATACCCTGTCCGAAAGTACCACTTTCGCTCCCGGCTTTCGGCCCGGGAGTAGTGAAATAGTACATATATTGGGGTACCAAGGGCGTAAAGTGGGCCTTTTTATAAACCGAGTGTGGAGTTTGCAGTATGAGTCGCAGGCGAGCACAAGCCGAAGGCGAGTACAATGCAACCACACGAGGTCACGAAAACCATTTAGCCTTTCGTGCGCACGATACTTTTTGTGGCACAGGTTTGGATTTTCATGTTTTCATACCTGTAACGCGAGACTACATTAACGAATTCCCGATTATATTGAAATTTGCCCCTGCTCCGAAACTTTTACGCTCGCTTGGGAAATTTTCCGCCCGCTCCGGCACTTTTACGCCCACTCCGAAAATTTTACGCCCACTCTGGAACTTTTACGCTCGCTCCCCGACTGTTGTGCCCGCTGGCCTAAAAACAGTTATTTTAGGCCCTTTTTTTAGGTTTTAAAAACGTGAAATTCGTGCCTGTTTTACAAAAAATAGTATACGCACCAAACGAGAAAAATTGTATATTGCCACCCGAGACTTCGGCTTTTTTTCCTCCCTAGATGCGTACATATACTACGTATTACATATATCATTGATTAATATAAAAAAAATCTAAAATTTCAAACTTATGACTTTATTATTATTTCAAAAATTTTGTCTAATAAAATTTTTTAATTAATTTTTATTTAACGATGAAAATTTTATTTTATATAAAAAATACGAAAGTATTAACAATGTACGCAATTCTTTTTGAGCAAATTCGGAATACTACTGCATAAATCCGGATGCGAAAAACCTCCTAAAACCGGATACGATCCAGTTTAATCCGATTCCATCCGGTATTTTCGTAAGAAAAGAAACGCAAAATATCTTGCCCTATTTTTAATAAATGAAATGATAAATTGAATATACTGCACTACATTTATATTCGTTACAAAAGGATTTTATTTTTTAATTTGTTTTTCTTACCTCGCATTAGCTCTCTTCTACTTGGTTGAGGAACTGTCTCCGCTGTAAGGTGAAATTTATATTATTCATCATCTCAGACATTAATTTTGTATGAAAGTAGTATCATACACGTGTTTACTGATCAAGTCATTCACTGAGCAAGATGTACGTGCAGGAATGATTATATTTACTGAGCCAGTAATAGCGTGTAACAAGCAATATTTTAAATAGACTTTTGATTGTTTGGCAGACTTACAGAATAGATTTTTCCATAAAGTGAGTAAAGCAGGAAGAAAAAGAGAGTAAGTTAGTATAAACTGCCAAAGTTAGCATAGAAGTTTGGATATTGAATTTTCCAGGGGACCAGCATAGAAGATAGCATAAAGATGAAG
Source organism: Torymus sinensis (assembly GCA_030522985.1). Taxonomy (NCBI): domain Eukaryota; kingdom Metazoa; phylum Arthropoda; class Insecta; order Hymenoptera; family Torymidae; genus Torymus; species Torymus sinensis. The sequence goes on from JAPYZP010002592.1 coordinate 15,750, forward strand.
AGATGATGACAGCATAAAGATGCATCCCAGTGTTTGGTGTAATGGTGGAGGTGTCAGATATAGATATATCATTTTCAAATACGTAAGATTGAAAAACATTGATAACGTTTTTTATGACATTCAATCTAAATTTACTGTAAAAAAAATAAATAAATAAATAATCTTTTTTTGCTAATGGTTAAAAAAAAATTTTACATGCAAGCTTACGTGGCTTGGCCTGTGATGAATCCGCTTGAAGCACATAATGACAAAACACATTAGTATATAATGAAAAAATACATAAATTTTATGTGCCAAAAATGTATTAAAGTAGGTGTTTCTCTAAATTTCTTTTTAGTAAGCAGATAATTTATAAATGAACAGTATTGTTATATATGAATATAAATATAGAAAATATGAAGGACAATCAACACCACCAATCACCACCACTAAAAATTTTAATTAACAAATTGAATTAATTAACTCCTTCTGCTGGTCCTGGAAACTTATATTTCAATTCTCGTACCATATTTACGTAAAAGCCAGTCATCAGGAACAGCGCAATAACTTCCTGTGGGATCTACATCTCCCAATTTTGGTACCTTGCTTGGTCTTCCAAATTTGCTCCTCCACCGAAATGCTGCAAGCTGACCTAATAAATGAAAATAAATGGGGACAACTTAATAAAAATCAAAATAAAAGAAATAAAATTAAGCTGATAGGAGGGCTATAGGAGTGCTACCGAAATGGGAAAATGTGGATTGTAGAATATAAAAGAATCTTTGTAAAATTATAAGCTACCTCTTTTATAAATAGTAGAAAAATCCGCACTTCTGCTTACGGCATTTATATGAAGGTTGACAAGCCGATGTGCTGGTCTCTCATATTGTCAGTAGAGACTCTTCAGTACGGATTTCTGTGCATATAACGCTCGTACACAGAGTCTTTATACTCTATACCAAAAATCATACGTGAAATCTATGTATGATAATATTTATAATTGCTATTAGCATTTTGTAATGAAATGTTTGAATTGCTATGAAATCATCTACATGACAAAGATCAGCATTCGACGTACAAACAAGAACAGGTGGATATTTTGAAACTTGTATACACAATTTGAAGTGAGACAAGGCAAAAAATATATATTTTTGATAACACTGAATATAAAAACCAAGACATGGAACGACTATAGAGTAAAACTTTAGCGATTGAAACTTCCTGAGACGGTTTGTAATTTCATTATTGGATTTTTGGAGTGCCGTAATCTAATGTGCATATCAATGATGCCTCTTACCTTCATACTCAGCCTTGACCTTGTGCGACTGGCATTCCTGCAAAGCTGAGATCAGCACCTGCCTCTCGTCTGACGTCAAACGAACGGCGAGCTCCTTGGCCTGCACCTTGGACAATACACCAGGAACTGTGGAGGAGACTGCGTGCGAGGCACTGCCCCATCGCTTTTGATCCGCCACTGTCATCGAGGTATTTTTCTGAACACATATCGCAACAGGACTCCAAAGACATCGACTGTCCTGTCCTAGCCTCAGCAGGTGTTTCCTTGCGACCAGCGGCAAGGAACCCGAGGAGCAGGAACTCCTCAGAGCGGCCCTGCACAATGCGGACGACATCGACGTACACATCTCGGCGGATTCTTGAGAGAAACACTTGTCGGAGTTCCCGGGCGATTCGATTTACTCGCAAAAGTCAAAGCTCGATAGTAATGCAGGACGGTAAATGCTGTTGCACTGCAGCGAGTAGCAGGAGGCGCATCGTAATCTACGATGACATCAACGAAGCGCATTCGTAAGCCCCACGTTAATAGTGATGTCGCTCGACGAGTCGATGACGAACAACTGAGGAGCGAGAAAGCGTGAGCTGGCCGCGGCGGCGACGGTGAGCGTGCCTACTTCGATTGGGACGGGCCGTAAGTATACGTATATAACGTTGCTGCGCGCTGCAAGCAGCAGCATCTCTCTCCCCCATCGAATTTGCCCGCAAATACGACGTGACGCACGTCACGTCTCTGACGTCACGCGCAAAAGAGAGCCTCCCGCAGGTTGTATTTATCGGCATTTCGCGTGTGTGATGCGCGAGGATATGTGCGCCAGGCAATAGAAGGCCTCGTGTGCAGTACTGAACGTCGAGCGCCTGCGTGCTAGGTAGTTATCCCCGCGTGTTGTTTAAAAATTAAAGGGAGCGCTCATCCGGGAGGGGAAGAGTACCGTTCTGCCGTCCGGCGTGGCCGAGTGATCGGCTCCTTAACTTTTCATTGGCGCGCTCCGAATCGTCGCGTGTTTCGGAGCACACGCCGCTGTAGGTATATGGTTTGTTTACAAACGAAACTGGCGGCCTACTGGCATATTATGGTGCTCATTGAATTATTGACGAGTTCGCGCCAAATCAAGCGATTGGTCGGCCGGCTCGCATGGGGATAATAAATTGCGGATATATGCAAAGTAATTGTTGCTCGGTGAGTCTGCGAGCCGCAAGCTGATGTACGATGGTTTATTTATAGATTGTTTTGGTATGCATGTGAGAATTTTTAACAGGGCGCTGGAATTTAAAGTGCGTGCGAGCAGCGAGAGTGAAAGAAATAAACATGTTTGTATGAATGACGTAATGATTGGTCGAGGTTTCGCGCGGTAACGCGGCCATAAGAAGGAAAAAAAGAAATGTGAAGCGGGATTGCGATGTCCCGTTGGGTTTTTAAGAAATTCCATTCAATATTTAACTATTGCAAATTAATATACTTGCAGAATCATTTCATTAAATTATTTGCGATTGAATAATTTAAAAAACCACTGCCAATATATACATTAGCACATAATTATAGTTTCCTCAAACCTATAATTTATCCAGTCCTTTATATGCATTATTAATGACTCAATGAGAACACTTTTGTCCCGCTTTGCGCAGGCACGAATACTTAACGTGAAATTTGTGACTGTATTACAAAAAAGAATTTTAGCTTATACCGATCACCATATTTACTATAACATTCTATCAATTTCAAATTATATATAAAACTATTTCCAAAAAATAGCGATCTTAAACAACCATCGATCCACGCAAGCGTAACTCACTGGAGCCCCTTCTGCTGATAAACCGATAGATAAACCGAAACAACAAAAACAAAAGGTACAATATCAGACCGTAAAACAAAGACAAGATGAGATACGTTTTATCTGTTAAAAATCACCCCCCTAGCGTACTTACTATACCTTGACGCAATTTAATTTAATAGATAGAGATATTCTTACAAAATTTCCTATGATCCCTAGCGGAAAAAAATTAATGAAGACAACAGTTGATATCTGAAGATTTCGGAAGGAATCAGAAGAAAACTGAAAATATCAGAAAATAACTGAAGAAAA